>JBBBDQ010032673.1:790000-842500 GCA_037127315.1 Ascarosepion bandense
TAGGTTTTTTTTAATGAATATCGCCTTTCAATTAATTTTTTATAAATATATGAATAATACACGAAAGATTATCAGTGAATATGAACAGATTTTATTAAAATATAAGCAGACCCAATGTTTGCAATCTATTTAATCTGACATGTCTAAAATAAAATTTGCTGCCTAAGCACACACACACACACACACACACACACACACACACACACACACACACACACACACACACATATATATATATATCCTTTCTATAAAAATAAAAATTGTTGTGTATTTATTTGCACGCACACACACACACACACACACACACACACACACACACACACACACACACACACACACATACACACACACACACACATATATATATATATATATAATTCTTTCAAATATTTTGCTGCCATTTTTGACGTCAGGGATACACCCTTTTATACATAAATCAACTTACATATAATATGATTTATGCAGATTTTTTTTTTCATTATTTTCTTACGTAAAAGCTAACCGATATATAACATTAAATTTGCTACGCACCGATGCAGACGTAAGTAAGCATCATAATCATACGACATCATATTGTCAGTGAAATATTCGGGTAAAATTACCTGCAAAATACATTTACATCGAATTTATTAAGTTTATAGTTGAACAACTGTAAAACGCTCAGGATACCATGAACTACACATGTGAATAACGACGACTAGAAACAAAAATGGTGATTAGAAACAAAATGGAATCATCTACTGAACATCAGGAAGAGACAGTTGAATTTCACTGACACGTAATGAGGAAGGTGGGCTTGAAGAATTTAGTAATCACAGGGCAGATAGAGGGAAAGAGAAACAGAGTAAAGCAACGTGAGACATACTTGATTGGCTTGAGCAGGTGGATGCTAGAGCAGGGTTTGGGAGAGATGCCAAATGGAAAAGTGTTAAGAGCAACAAGGGATAAGGAGAAGTAGAGGTCCATGATTTGCTACGTCCTGAAAGAACACGGCGGCACATAGAGAAGTGAGATCAGTCTTATGGCTATATCATGTCGAAACACCAGTTCTCGCATGATCACCTAAGTTAAGCAACGTCGAGCCTGGTCAGTAACTGAGATGGGTGACAGCTTTATATATAAATTGATATAATATATATATATATATATATATATATATAATTAATATATAATATAATAATATATATAATTAATAAATAATCTAATTATATTATATTATATATATATATATATATATATATATATATATATGGTTATGTCAATTTTACATTGCGACATGGAAATTTCTATGTTTCGAGATAGGTCCTCATCATCAAGCAATGCTGGTCTGGTTGTGCAGATAACTTACATTGAAATGACAAATTCTTTCGGTTTACTGTGAATGTATGTGGGTGTTTTTTGTGTGGCTAATCACAATGGAGATTCACTTTGGGGTTTGACACCGAAGAATTTCTCTGCTAACCAACTTTTTTCCTCCTCTTTTTTCTTTTTCCTTGACCCTATTTTTCTCTTGTCTGTTTTCCTTCCTTAATGTTTTGCCTCCCAATAATCTGATCTTATCATTTTCCCTTCAGTTTTATTACATTTGTTGTGATATTTCCTTTTTTAGTAGTACCAATCTCCTATTCTTTCCTTTCTTGTCCTCTTTAGTCTATTTTTTTTACTCCATCTATCCATTTGTTGTAAAGTTTTTTTATCCTGATACAAAGGGGGGATTTATTTAAACAAAAACCCTAACTTATTCTATTTTTGTCTCTATTTTTATTTTTATTTTAATTTTTACCTAGTTCGTCAGTGATTATTTTTCTTATGTGCTTGTTAGTTATATGCATGTTATTTAATTTAGGTTTTATCCATTTTCTAATGTAAATAATTTACAATGTCTACACATGACATTAATTTCGTTGCGTTTATTTAATAAATTTTTATTTTTAGGGGATCTAATTATAAATAGTTTTTCATATAAGCATAATGAACATGGTTCATTTAAGGACTTACATGTTTTAGCTTCTTTTAGAATTATTGTGGGTGTTTTTTTTTTTTTTTTTTGCTTCCTTTAGGTACCAATGATATCTTTGATAGGGATGTTCTATTTCTGTATTTGCTATCATTAAATGAAGAGGTGTGCTGGTAAATTCGCTGCTTTAGAGTGTTTTTAGTGTTTTTTATATTAAGCTCTATAATACTCATTATATTGAGCACTATTTATAATAAAATAAATGCCAGTGTACTCAAAATAAAAAAAAAACCTTGAGTCTTCTTCACTTGGAATATAATATAATATAATATAATATAATATATATATATATATATATATATATATATATATATCTTTAATTTACATATATTTATTATATTCTATATATATATATATATATATATATATATATATATATATATATATATATATATATTAAAAAATACATTATTACAAAAATGTAGCTTTTTTATTATTACTTTACTTATTGCCGGATACAGGTCTTTCGTTATCTGCAAGAAATTTTTATAAAAACATATTTACGTAAAATAACCCAAACAATCAGTCGACAAGATTGAAACTCTATCGCTGATTTCACCGTTCACTTACTATTGTGTCTAGGGCCACCATTACTGGTATAGCCATCAATGTCCACGCCTTAGATATCAGCAAAGTCACGATACTGTCATCGGCACCCCCATTATCGTTATGTCCGTGGGTAATCCAAAATTACTAAGATGATGAATTCACTGACCACCTTCATACCCTTGCCAACCGCGACCTTTCAACCCTCCACCACCACTAACAGCATCATGTAACTTCTAAAACGAAATAATATATAACATTGAAATCCATTACCATCTCGAAATACGATTCCCATAAAATAGCGATTGCGTCCCTTCTAGTTCTCCCTTCACTTCGACTCCGCCACCCACCAGTCGATATTAAAGCTCACATAAAACGGTAAATTCTTAAAACCTTCTATTGCTCACCCTTCCCTCACTTCTTCTTTCCGGCATGACCGCTATGGCGGGAATTGGCGGGGTTAGTGGCGTTTGGCGGGTGGTAGGATTAGAAGAAACGAGGAAGTTAGACGTTTTACAGCCAATTCGCCAGTAAAGTAAATTTACAAGTGAATAGAGACGTCAGAGAAGCGGAATAAACATTGTGAAAGATAACGACCCGAATGGCGACGAGCGAATATTTGTGACATTGGCCGTGGCTGGCATTACAGGAAAGAGGAAGTATTGGTCGGGCACGAAATATTTCTGACGATTATGGAGAGAAAGAAATAGGGAAGAAAGAAGTTACTGTCTTGCAATATTGATAATAACTGGAAGGAAATTTACAAGGCGAAGAAAATAGTTTAAGTAAAAGAAGTAGTTAATGAAGAAGATAAAGAAAGAAAACCGAAGGAAACTATTAGGATGCCGACGAATAAGTTTAAGAAAGAAAATGAAGAAGAAAAAGATTAATAAAAAAAGAAAATTACTTAGATATAGACAAATGACACTAATAAAGCGAAAAAGAAAATGAAGGAAAAGAGAATGTAAGAAGAAAAGAATAACAAAAACAAGAAATGTATTAAGAATAGGAGAAATACAAAGAAGAAAACTAAGTAGAAGAAAAGTCTATGAAGAAGAAACAGGATAACAAAAAGAGAAAGAAAGAGAAGAAGAAAAGGTTAAGACTAGAAATTTACAAAAGAAGTCTAAGAGACAGATTAAAAAAATGAAAAACTATGAAGAAAAAGAATAAGAACAAGAAAGAAAAAGGAGAAAATTAAGAAGAAAAGGACTAAGAAGACGAAGTATACAAAGATGAAAAAAAGACAAAGAAGAAGATGAAAACCAAAATGAAGAAGATTAAGAATTGAAGAAGTTTAAGTGAAAGAAAAACATAAAGATGAAATTACAGAAACAGATTAAGTAAAAGATTATAAAAAGGCAAATTGTGAGGAAATAACAGAAGATGAACGAGAAAAAAAGAGGAAGATGATGCAGAGAACGCTTAAGATGAAGAAAAATATGATGAAAAGGAAGATTGCGAAGAAAATATTATAAATGAATGAAAAACGATATTGAAGAAAAAAAAGATTAACACTAACAAAAATGTATTTAAAAAAATAGCCGAAGAAGGCTAAAAACAATAACGAAGAAAAAAAATTACGAGACAAATATAAAAATGTAGTCTAGGAAAAAAAAATGTAGAGAAGATTTAGAAAAAGAAAAAGATTAGGAAAAATAAAGAAATGTCAAAAAATAAAAAGGAAAGCTTCCAAGTAGAGAAATTATGTAGAAGATACGTCCGAAGAAAATTAAGAAAGAGATTAAGAAAAATGAATTGAAGAAGATTTGGGATAAAACAAAAGATGAGAAAAAGAAAAAGCAGTAAATAATTATAGTCATACCTGAAGGAGGTGAGAAAAGAAAACATTAAGAAAAGGAAAGAAATTCAGAAAGAGAAGATTAAGAAGAAGTAGGATGTTTTAGGGAGCCATCATCGCCCATATCCTGAAGGTACACAGAATAAGGGGAAGTAGAGAAGTAATTTACGAAAAGGAAGGAAAAGAGTAAAAAAAACTGTAGATGTTGCTTAAAAAAGGATTATTCATACGAAAATAAAAAGCAAAAAATTAAAATAGAACAAATACATTGAAAAAAAGACTAAGAAAAGAAGAAAACGAAGGAGAAGGAAAATCTTAACGAAAAGGGGACCTAGAAGATTAATGTGAAATAGCAAAAAGAAAGAATTAAGAAAATAAAAATTAAGAGGAAGTAATATATAAATGAAAAAAAAGAAGGAGAAAAAGAAGAATAAAAAGAGAAATACAAACCAAGACGAAGAAAAGTATTTAGTGCAAACATTAATAAGAATAAAGAAAACACAAACACAAAAAGCAAAGAAGGAATTGTGAACTTAGAAAAAGAATATTAAGAATGAAATGGTTGAAGAACGAGTTTAAGCAAAAGAAAAATATAAAGATTAAATTACAGAAATAATAAAAGATTATAAAGAAGAAAAGATTAAGAATGAAAAATAGAAAAACGAGAAAAAGAAGAGGAAAATATGTACAAAAACATTCTAAAAAGAAGTAAAAAGGCTAAACAAAAAAGGTTAAGAAGAAGAAGAAAAAAGATTAAATAAAAGAAAAAGTCTACGTAGAAAAAAAATGAGAAGAAAAAAACAAGATGAAAAATACCGAGAAAAAGAGACTAACGAAGAAAATGAAAAAAAAACAAAAAAAACAAAGAAGAAAAAAATAAATAAATAATTAATCAAGAAAAAAGACTGAGAAGAAGAAAAGGGCTGAGAAGAAAATAACTAACAATAAAAGAAATACAAAAAGAAGGAAAAGACAAAGAAGAAAAAGGAAAAAGAAACAGAAAAGAAAAAAAGATAATTACGATAAAAAGGACTCAGGAAGAAATTTAACCAAAAGAAAAAATACGAAGATGCGATTACAGAAGCAGATTTTAAAAGAAAGATTAAATAGAAAAATACATTAAGAAGAAATAACCGAAGATGTAGAAAAGAAGAGGGAAAAAGATGTAGATACATTTTGAGAAGGTAAAGAGGAAATAGGAATCATGAATGAATGAAATAGGAAAAACAAAAAAAGTGGGGTATAGGATGAGAAATAGTTGAAAAGAAGAAGAAGAAGAAGAAGAAAATGATGAATAAGAAGTAGAAGAAAGAAGTGGAGTAATTATGAAAGAATTAAATGAAAAAAGGAAATGAAAGAAAAGAATAAGAGCAGAAAGGTAAAAAGACAAGAAGCAATAGGAGAAGAAGAAGAAGAAGAAGAAGTAGTAGAAGAAAGAAGTAGAGAAAATTATGAAAGAATTAAATGAAAAAAGGAAATGAAAGAAAAGAATAAGAGCAGAAAGGTAAAAGGACAAGAAGCAACAAAAGAAGAAGAAGAAGATCTTATGAAGTTGAAGAAAAAATGATCGAAAAAAGGGAATAATAGGAGAAAAGTAAGGAAGAAAATGAAAGGAAAAAGAAGAAAAAGAGAGAAAAAGTGAAAAGCTAAGGAGAGAAAAGTAAAGAAGAAGAAAATTAAGAAGTAAAAGAGTAAAAAGAAAAATGCTAAGAGAAAAAAGGTTAAGTAGAAAAAGTCTAAGAAGAAAAAGTCAAAAAGAAGAAAAAAGCTAAGAAGAAGAAAAATCCTTAGTAGAAGGAAAAGGTTGAAAAGAAGAAAAAAGGCTTAGAAGAAGAAAACTAAAAAGATGAAAAAGCTTGAGCAGAAGAAAAAGACAAAGCAAAAAAAGACTAAGAAGAAGAAAAAGACTAAGAGACAGAATGAAGTAATGAAAAAACTAAGAAAAAATAATAATAATAAAAAAATAAAAAAAGAAGAAAAGGACAAAGACGAAAAAGAGAAGTACAAGAGAAGAAAAAGGCAAAGAAGACAATGAAAATTATGAATAAAAGGATTGAAGAAAAGGTCCAAGAAAATGAATGAAGATGAAATTACAAAAACGGATAACGAAAAAAGATTACAAAGAATAAAAGATTTAGAGGAAATTACACAAGATCGAAAAAAAAAAGAAAAGAAAGAAGATATAGAGAAAGATTAAGATGAAGATAGCAAAGTAGACAATTAAGCAAATTAAGAAAAGAAGAAGAAAGAATAATGAATGAATGAAATGGAAAAAAAGAAAGGAAAAAGTTTAGGGTTAGAAAAGTAAGAAAATAGTTGAAAAGAAGAAGGAGGAGGAGGAGGAAGAGGTGGAGGAATTATAAGCGAATGAAATGGATAAAAAAGTAATGGCAGAGGGGAATCGAAATAGAAAAGGACAAAGACGTGAAGAATAAGAACAGGAAGAAGAAGAAATTATAAAAGAATGAAATAGAAGAAGAAAAATGTACAGAAAAAAGGAATAAGGGTAGAAAAGTAAGGAAGCAAACGAAAAGAAAAAGAAGAAAAATGGAAAAATGATGAAGTCATGACGAAGAAGAAGCCGGTGAAAAAAAATGAAATGAAAAAAATGAATGGGATAAAAGGGAATAGGAGTAGAAAAGTAAGGAAAAGGATGAAGAACGAAAGAAGAAGAAGAAGAAGAGAAAGAAGAAGAAAAAGAAGAAGAATAGAAAGAAGAAGAAGAAGAATGAAAGAAAGAAGAAGAAGAATAGAAAGAAGAAGAAAAAGAAGAATAGAAAGAAGAAGAAGAAGAAGAACAGAAAGAAGAAGAAAAAGAAGAAGAATAGAAAGAAGGAGAAGAAAAAGAAGAAGAATAGAAAGAAGAAGAAGAAGAAGAAGAAGAAAAAGAAGAAGAAGAAGAAGAAGAATAGAAAGAAGGAGAAAAATACATAAAATATAAAGGAAAGGCTGTGAAGAAAAAACACAATATTAAAGCGATGAAAGAAGAAAGGCAAGAGCAAAAACAGAAGATAAAATGAAATGAATGAAAGAAAAAGAAAAAAAATAGACAAAGAGAAGTAGAAGTTAAAAGAAAGACAAGAATAAAACCGAACGTATGATACGGAAGCAGCAAAATCAAGCGAAGATGCGAAAAGTGAGAATGGTTGCTGTGATTCGGAGCAATAGGAAGCCGATGACGATTGGATAATTTGCTAGCAGAAAGAACCATTAAAGAGACGGCATTCAATTCCATTTTAGAAGTAATGATGGCGGTCATAAAAAGTCAGCGGAGACCGCAGAATGATGAGGTTAATCACATCATAACATCAAAATTCTAGGGAGAAGAAAAACTAGAGACAAATAGCTGGGCTGGGGCAAGGCAGGGCAGGGCAGGGCAGTATTTTGGGAGGGGCTGCATGAAGAGCTTGACTCTGTATCTTTCACTCTTTACATCGACTTGTGTATTTACTGGTCGATTAAGGTTAGTATAAGTCTACAAACATAGAACACAATTACAGTATCTTTTTACTTTTCACCTCTAAGCAAGGGGATAATGTCACTAAGATGCAAAGGGTTACTGGAAGTGGAACTGAATAAGATTTTACTGAAGACAAAGGACATTAAACGAACAGAATTACACTATCATTATTAATCATTTCCCACCCAAGCAAGGCGATAAAATCACTAAGATGCAAAGGGAGAGAAAAATCTAAGACTTTAGTGAAAAGAAAGGACAAAAAGAACACTTTTACGGTATATTTTTTAATAATTTCACACCAAGCAAGGTGATAAAGTCACTAAGATGCAGATGGTTATAGGAAGTGGAAGAGTGTAAGACTGACTAAAGACAAAGGACAATAAACGAACACAATTACAGTAACTTTGTTTTAATTATTTTACCCAAAGTAATTCGATAAATACATTAAGATGCAAAACGTCAAAGCGAGTGAAAGAGTATAAAACTTTACTGAAGAGAAATAAAAATAACCAAACATAATTACAATACGATGATGTCAATAAGATGCAAAAGTTTACTCGGAGTGAAAGATTTTTCTTTCTCTTCTTTAGAGAAGAGAAAGAAAAATAAATGAACATGATTATAGTATATTTATATATATACATTGATGTATGTTTCATTAAATAATATAGACAATATTTGTCGATTTATTTTATGTAATTATTTTTCATATCGTCTGATAAGCTTAATAGCATTATCGTTGAAAGAGGAAAGAAAATGCTGCCTAAACACACACACACACAATATATATATATATATACAAATGATTTCTTTATCCGTCTATGTATTTTCTTACTTCTTCCTCTGTGTTAATCTCAGACGCCAGGTCATCAAATGTTGTATATGACTATATTTTACTTCCTACTTTAAACGTGGCGTCTTTCTTTGAGTATTTCATCATATTTCTTTAGTTTTTACTCTTTCACTCCTGTTTTCCTTCTTTTAGTTTTTTTTATTTCCTCTGTGTTCTTTTTATGATTCCCCATTATCGTTTCTCATTTTCCCTATCCACTTTACCTCGCACCCAAAAAATTACAAATATAAGGACGTGAATTTTCCATCTCTTTTCAAAAATAGCGTTTACTACCTGATGAGACACTGTCCTTTCAATGTCTAAACAAAACGTACACTTTGTAGTAGCTTGTATTTTAGACATGTTCTGAAGTATATATATAGTCATCCGCAGACAGATCTGTTTCGCTGTATCACAGCTCATCAGTACGGTTAGACTCCGATTGCTTTTAAACCAGGATTGAAATCCGACCGAAGTGGCGTCAGTCGGCGATTCTACCACTGGGCTATGGGCGATCGGTAGAAGAAGGCAGACTTTTTGCATGTATATTATCATTTCTTGAAAATATTTTTATAGGTACAAAATTTAATTAATGAGATGAAAGTGTAAAGCTTAATATTGCACATTATAAAATAGTAAAGAAAAACAAAAACAAAAACAAAAACAAAAAAACGAAGCAACCGGTTGCTTCGCTTTTTTACTATTTTATAATGTGTAACATTAAGCTGTACACTTTCATCTCATTAATATATATATATATATATATATATATCTTTTCACCAAATGCAAGTTGATAAAATCTCTAAAATACAAACGGTTACTAGGAAGAGAAGATCAGAAGACTTTAGTGAAGAGGAAGGAAAAATAAAAAAAGAAGATTGTTCTGGAAGACAGACAATAGCGATTGACATTGAATTTAAATATCTGATGATCGTAGGGAGTTGGAATGCAATAAATCGGCAGAGAGCTCCAGAAATGTGACGAAATTCCAATTGTCAGTTAAGTGCCATATGCGATACACGCTTTGGGCGATCATGTCTCGATAGAGACATGACTGACTGGGAAGATGATTATCCAGCACTAGGTTGCTATTGCTTTCTGCGATAAACTGGTTGCCAGCTAAGGCTGTAGAAACCAATCTCTCCTACTATTTAACCCATAACTGGAGGGATGAGACGGATTAATACCTTTCCCAAGGGTATTTGTGCGTAAGTGAATGCAAGGAATTCAACTGGAATTCGAACTTGGCTCCCCGATTTGTCGCTCCGAGTCAATATCCATAGCCCCACAACGCACATCCAATGTCTTAATTTTGTTCTTTACTGGTCAACATTAAGCTTGGGATAAAAGTGGCGTTGTCCTGTAAATCTCTGTTAGCAATTTGTTTCTCACTGGGTGCCCTTTAAGTATGGCTTCAAATCAAACATGTTATATCAGATATCAGATATTTGATTAATTTAGGACCAATATAGAGCATTCGGGAGAAAACATGCTGATTTTTAAAAATACATTTGCAAACACAGTATTAAGTAAAACTTGGCAAGTCTGAAACAGTTTTTTTTTAGTTATTTTTATTGATTTATTGATGAGTGGTTCTGGGCATGACGGTAAACTGCATCCGGCAGCAAGACCTCTGATTGGGAGGTTGTGAGGAGCATGGAACAATCTCTTAATTGCTGTTGTTCTCAGATCCACCCTGACCCGGAGTGGGAGCACCTGTTAGGATCCCAGCTATGGACAAATAGTTAACCCCCAAACTGGGGTCAAAATATTATGAAAGTTAAAAAATACACTTTTATCTGAACTTATTTATAAATGTAACTTTGTGTGTGTGTGTGTGTGTCCGTTAACTATAGACTCCGAAACGGCTGAACCGATCTTCTTGAAAATTTACACAGTTGTACTATAAGCGTCTACGAGCGTTCTTACCTAGGTTTTGTGTCGAGGTACTCCCGATAAATATCGAAAATCGATAATCGAAAAATCGGGTTATAGAAGGAGTGGTCCGATTTTAATCAAATTTGATACACTCATAGACAAAGACATAAGAAATGATATTCAGAAGTTTCAAAATTGCAGTTCTTACAATAGTGCAGAAAATCGATAATATATATATATATATATATATATATATATATATATATATATATATATATATAAAAGGCAAGATGTTTGTGTGTGTCTGTTTATCTGCCGTTTATCTGCCTGTATGTCTGTATTTTTTTCAGCCTTTTTATTTTAGTTTTTGCTTCGGGTTTGGCTCTAAAATTGTAGTTCTTTCTCTCAGCCATGATACTATTTACTCAGAGGACTTATTTAGCATTTACGACGAAAAAACTTATTTGATATCGATACTAAGAAATCAAAATTTGACTTACATCCATTCATTTTTCTTTCAGTCTACGGTTTTGCTTTAACGGGAAACAACTATTGCTTTTTAGTCTTTCGTGCCAACGTCCAACGAGTCTGAGCTCCAGGACCATGATTTAGTTTTAAAGCTTTCATTACACCCAAGCAACGCCAGGCTATACTGCTGGTAGAAATATAAAAATAAAACTTGTCTTTATAGAAACATATACATTTTTGAAGGAAAAATATTACCAAAAATACATTTTTGAAGAAAAACTGATTACCATAACAAATTTTTGAAGGAAAAAAATTCTCAGCAAAACTAAACTAGAAACATTATCATTTTTCTAAAATAATAAAAAAATAAAATGAAAAACAAATCACTAAAATCAGACTAAATCAACCTTCTCACTATAACCTAACATTAAAAAAATACCTGAAAACCCTAACTTTTTGGCATTAAATAACACACAGTGGTTGATATGCCGTTAAACAAAACTCAAACTCAAACTCATTTATTAATGAGAATGTCGTAGAGTGGTTCGCTTTCGGGCCATAAGAGTCATGTTCAAATCTTTTCTTCTTTCTCTTTTCATGTGCCGTAGGCAATCATGGCCTCCACGATTTCCTATCCTTTGTAGCTCTTAACTTCTTTTCACTTTGTATTTCTCCCAAACCATGCTCTGTCATCAACTTGCTGAAGCCCATCAAGTATGTCACTTCTCTGTATCTCTTTCCACTCTATCTGTCCTGTGAGTATTAGATTCTCTAAACCCACTTCCTCATTACATGTTCTAGAAACTTCTTCTGTCTCTTTCTGATGTTAAGTATAAGTTTCCTTTTTGTTTCCATCTTCTCCAAAACCTCGTCGTTGGTCAAACGTTCAGTCCTGGGCATCCTCATTATCCTTCTGTAGAACCACATTTTGGTCGTTTCGAGTCTCGCGTTCATCTTTGAGGAAATTAAGCTTTCGCTGCCTGACAGAAGGACAGACACCCCGTAACAGTCTAGTAGTCTTTTCTTTGTTTCTAACGAAATGTTTCTGTCTCTCAATATTCTGCTTAACTTTTGGAATGCGACCTTGGCCATGCCAATTCACCTTAGGATATCAGTGTCGCACTTTCCGTCTTCCTTCCTTCCTTCCTTCCTTCCTTCCTTCCTTTTGTTTGCTTTAGTATCTATCTATCTATCTATCTATCTATCTATCTATCTATCTATCTATCTATCTATATCTATCTATCTATCTAAGAGTCTTCATTATCTATCTATCTATCTATCTATCTATCTATTTCCTTCTGTTCATTTCTATTTCCTTCCTTCCTTCCTTCCTTCCTTCCTTCCTTCCTTCCTTCCTTCCTTCCTTTTGCTTACCTAAGAATCTATCTATCTATCTATCTATCTATCTATCTATTTCCTTCTGTTCATTTCTATTTCCTTCCTTCCTTCCTTCCTTTTGTTTGCTTTAGTATCTATCTATCTATCTATCTATCTATCTATCTATCTATCTATCTATCTATCTATCTATCTATCTTATTCTGTTCATATGTATTTTGATCGATCCTTCCTTCCTTCCTTCCTTCCTTCCTTCCTTCCTTCCTTCCTTCCTTCCAGGTATTTAAATTTCTTGCACCTGCTTGGTTTTTAGTATCTCCAACCTGTAGTTGGTATTTTAGGCTTCTCTTTTTACTGATGACCAGGCATACCTTAAAACCACACTACGTACAAGTCATTTGAGTGAAATTGGGTAGACGTTGTGCTATCACGAAGTCACAAATTATCGTGAACAAACGTTTGAGTATATTTGCTTTGTTCAAACTGTGAATGATGCACCCTTTCTTGTCATATGACGATAAGGAGAAAAAGCTTACTGGGTGGGACGTTTGACTCGTGAGAGATTTCAAGAAAGACGGTTATATAGATAACGAATGCTCGTGTGTTGTTAACTACATCTTTTATCCCCTTCCACTCTCGTTCTTTCTCTTAGTCGGAAGTCATACATTGCAGAACTCTTTACCCTAATGAAAGACGAAGGTACCCCTACCGTAAAAAATGCCAGCAAAATATTTGAAAGAAATATTAGCTGTTTCTTCAAAGATTAGTTATTTCACCATGAGCGTGACATGAGGGAATATATATGGGGATGACATATATATATATATATATATATATATATATATATATATATATATATAAGGCAGACACGTTACTTCATGGTAAATCAGGAGTCTAGGCCTGTTTCACGTGAACCATCATCAGCTTCCGTCTTTATTGTACAGACGACTTTACACAAATGATTCATTCGTGTAAAAGAGAAGTAGAAAGAAGAGATAATTTATTTACTCTAATTCCCGAGCGCCTACGCTCAAGGCCATTGGTCAAATATTACCCAGTCCCCTATTACGCGGTAACTCGCTACCAAACTGGTCTTATCTGGTCACTACACTTTGATCTCAGTTAAAAGGGATAATCAGGAAAAGAAAGCCGAACTTGAATTTTTTTTATCTTTTTATTTGATTCACATTTGAGATCAAATTGTCTTCCTTTCTCTTTAAACCTTTCTATATCTATCTCATTCTGTTAATTTCTTTTTATTTCCTTCCTTCCTTGCTTCCTTCCTTCCTTCCTTCCTTCCTTTTGTTAACTTTTGAATCTATCTATCTATCTATCTATCTATCTATCTATCTATCTATCTATCTATCTATCTATCTATCTCATTCTGTTCATTCCTATTACCTTCCTTCCTTCCTTTTGTTTACTTTAGAATCTATCTATCTATCTATCTATCTATCTATCTATCTATCTATCTATCTATCTATCTATCTCCTTCTGTTCATTTCTATTTCCTTCCTTCCTTCCTTTTTTTACCTAAGAATCTATCTATCTATCTATCTATCTATCTATCTATCTATCTATCTATCTATCTATCTATCTATCTCATTCTGTGCATATCTATTTCTATCATTTCCTTCCTTCCTTCCTTTTGCTTACCTTAGACTTTATCGACCTTCCATTCTTTTGGGCACGTCTACGTAGTATAATGGTTAGCAAGATTGTCTCACTAGAACCTATTACAACTGAGTAGTGAGTTCAAATTTCATTTGGTACTTCATGCTTTCGGCCTTGTGCCACATTTAAGCTACGCTTAGAAAATCACCTCTCTATTCCGGCCTTTTCTATGTTTACCTTAGACTCTATCTCTCTCTATGAGCACCTCGACGTGGTGTAATGGTAAATAAGATTGTCTCGCTAGAATAATGACAACTTTCGGCCTTGTACCACATCTCAGCTTCTCTCAGAAAATCAACTTATTCTGTTCTTATATATATATATATATATATATATATATATATATATATATATATATCAATCTCTTCCTTCCTTCCGTTCTTTCTTTCGTTTACCTTAGACTCTATCTATCTAGCTATCTATGTATCTATTTATCACAGTCTGTTTCTATGTATTTTGCAGAATCTGTCCATCTTGTCTCCAGCTTTTTTTAAATTTAATCTTAATTTTATTTATATTGTAAAAAAAAAAAATGGTCCAATATGCCACTTTTAATTATCTGCCATACACCCACCCGCCTACCCACATTCGGATTCTCAGATACCACCCCTTACCCTTCAAGTAACTCGTGTCATGTTTCATCCTAAAGACGCCTTATTTCCACCAAGGTACACCTGGATGGCTACAAGTACCTGGCTACCCTTAATTCAATACTCACCTTTCTGACATACCCGGCAATTAGGTAGCAGGTATTGGGAAACCACAGAGCGAGACGCGCAGATAACTGCACAAAAAATAGAGCTAAAGATACACGCATTATTTCTCTTGTTTCTCGTACATCATTTGAACAAGTTGGGCTCGATCCTCCGGCCCGCACCTCTCTTGGTTGTCGGCGCTTGTGCGTGTGTCTCTACAACGGGTGCGGGGTGAAAGCAATAAATGTCTACAGTTTAGGTTATTAAAGATTTTACAAGTAATAAATATAACTATTTTTAACGCCTGAAAATTTCACGAGTTTTCTATTTAGGTTTTCTAATGACTTCTACTTCTTCATTTAATGATTGAATAAGATCATGGTGTGTTTTATGACAACAAAATATCCGTAGAAATTTCCATATCACTGTATATTAAAATATATGAGCGAAGTAGATTTAACAAAATATTGCAATAAAAATAATAAATATCAGTGCTGGTCATTATTGTAAAAAAGTAAGAGGGTACAAATGAAAAAATTGCAATTCATAACTTTTATTTATATTATTTACATTGCTCAGAAAGTTGTCCTATTCTCTGTTGTCATATTCATGATGTCTCGGCCGTTGTACAGCCAGGATCTTCTTCGGGTGATTAAAATTTTTAACTGAAAGCTTTGAACCTGTGTGTCCTTGACACATGTCCTGGTTGATAAAAATGTTGGTTCGATCCAATGACTTGACCCCAAAAGTTTTAGTTTGATGCCTGGCTACAACAGTGGTGGACAAAAAACTTAGAGTGTTGAGTTAAGTAGAGTTAACTAAGACACCCAGAAGTGGCATGACTCATAGAACGAGAACAATCTATTCTAGTGATCGAAATTAGTGTTCAGTTCAAAATTACAACCACCTGAAGGAAGTTTGGAGGATATAAAGGTCGTGAATATGGCAATAAAAATAAATACAATACGAAAAATGTAAGTGATGTAAATAATTACAATACATCTCAGAAATATTGACAAGTATTAACAACTTTTTGTATTTCCCTGAAACAGCCGTTAAACACTTCCATCTTCCATTTTTTTCTTTCTTTCATTCATTTTCTTGCTGAAACGATGCAGCGTTTGTCTTTTGTTTTTCTATGAAATCAAAATGGTATAGTCTATTATTTATAAGACTACGTAAATTCTTTCTTTAATTTTCTCACTGAAACCAGGTAGGGTCTTACTCTCTCTTTCCCCACGATCTAAACGGAATAGTCCATTATTTATAATTTTATATTTTAATATATACTGATAAGGGAATTTCTACGGATATTTTATTCTCATAAAACACATCATGGTCTTATTAAATTATGAAGTGAAAACGTAGGAGTCATCAGAAAACTTAAATGGGAAACTAGTGACATTTTCAGGAGTTAAAAATAGTTATATACAGAATAAAGTATACCATACATTGTTAAATCTTCTTATGGACATTGAAGTCAACGCTTGGAGGTTACTGTTTCATGCTTAAACGCAAATAAAAGAATGATAGTAATTAAAAAATTGCCAGTTAAATTGCCAGGTTTTATTTTTCAGTTTTAATTTTCAGTTTGGTAAGATTAGGATTTTTCCACTACTGAAAGAGACGCTAAACAATTCTATCTTCCCTTCTTTCGAATTAGATTAATCTGTCTTTCTCTCCCCACTTCTTTCTTTCTTTAATTTTCTCACTGAAACCAGGTAGGGTCTTTCCCTTCTTTCCACGCGATCTAAAAGGAATAGTCCATTATTCATAATGTATTGGCAGGGCGTAATGGTTGTACGAACTAACAAAAGGGGAAACAAGAACAATTATTATTTAATAATTGTTGACCTATCCTTGCTGTCGCTGAGCACCAGTCGAGGAACGATCTCATGTGTAATAGCCTTCGAGATGTGCATATTTAAACATTAATTAATAGTAGCTTCCCCGGGTTACCTTGAAGATATATTTCTACATACTTATATCGCATAGACTACGTAAAATCATCTGGTAAAATAGGAGACCGTGATTTATTTGCACTAAGAAGAAAACTTATTTTATTTTGAAAAAAATATTAATTTTAATATGAATATTAATTCCGACATCTTATTATTACGTCAAATATTTGTAGTAGATAATATTTATTTCGTCTACCGGCCTGCGCACTGAAGAAAAGTTGTGAACTTTGCAACTCTATTTAAAAGAGGAAGAGCCTTCTGATCTGGCTTTGACCGTTCAGATATACGTTTCAAGAAAAAATCTCAGCGAGTGAATGTATTTTAAAGACAAATATAATTCTAGTTTATTGTGAAGCCCTTCATAGATGAGGAATTCTGGGACATATCATGAGTAAAGCCGGCTTGAAAGAAACATCGAGCAACATACCTGACGTTCTTCTAGAAAAAGATGGTAGTACAGTGTCTGGAAAAACAGTGCCTAGAGTGAATAAGGAGAGTCATCATCGCCCATCCTCTGAAGAACCACTGAAAATAAAGGAAGAAGAAAAAATATATATTGTTAAATCTTCTTGTGGACATTAAAGTCAACACTCAGTGGTTACTGTTTCATGCTTAAAGGCAAATAAAAGAAGGATAGTAATTAAAAAATTGCCAATTAATTAAGCTAATTTTTTTTTTCAGCTTTAATTTTCAGTTTGGTAAAATTATGATTTTCTCCACTACTGAAAATCCTAATTTCATCAAACATAATATTGGATGTACTAAGAATAATTTTAAGTCTCGAGTTTACCAGCATAACTTATCTTTAATAATAAAGCATGTAGTCATTCTACTTTTCTTTCTAAATACTACTAGCAATGGAAAGATGCAACTAAAACTCCCAACGATAAATGAAAAATATTAACTAAAGCTAGAACATGTAAATGGTTTCATGAAACATGTTTCCTTTGCTTACAAGAAAAAATCCATGTAATAAAATTCTCCAAAACTGGCTTATTGAACCGGGTAATTAAATCACTAATTTTTGCCACCATAGAATTTTCTATACTCTTAAATATACCTGAAATGATCTCAGTTTTATTTCAATATTTTTACTATTTGCTCTTTTTATACCTTAAAAAATTTAGCTCAACTGACATTTTTTTAATTACTATCATTCTATTATTTGTACTTATGAACAAACCCCTTTAAAAAATTATTTTTATCTATATTTTTATTTTAATTTTTTAAAGATCATTTTTATCCTTTATATTGGTTTTGATTTTATTTACTTTATATGTACTTTATTTTATTTTATCTTTTCCAAGGTTTCGATTTTTCTTTGCTAGTCTTTCCCTTTTCTTTCTCTTCTCTCTTGTTTCTTCTTTCTTTGTTTTTTCTTCTTCTTTTTCTTTTTCTTTTTTGTTTATCTTTTTATCTTTTTTTTCCGGTTTAAAATTTTTGACATGTCTGGCTTTCTGTGGCAAAACATTGAAACACTACTGTCTATGATTCGTACACACCATTCTTTAAAATATTATAACATCTCAGTAATGTAAAATGCTGCCCTGATGCTGGGTTATTACGCTTTAAAATTTTTTACGCGAGAATTTGTCGAAACATGTTTGTAAGGAAAGACCTCTTCAACGATGAACCATGATAAATTGATGAACAGTTGCAGTTAATGTTGATGAAAGAACCACAGATTCTGAAGCACTGTTTGATTTAATTTTCTCTAAGAAAATATCCTCCCTCATTAATTAGACATAGTTTTTAAAATGATTTATCATATCTTAATTAATATGTTCCCAAAAAGTGTGGATTGCTTTATAAGTTTGGCGGAAGAGGATAGCAAGTGATTGAAAGACATTCAAAGATTTTCAAAAATTATATGCCAAAAATATGATTCCAAAATTAAAAATATCATTACTTGTAATTACATGCAGTATAGTCATAAATAATTATTCACCGATTTTATGATTGTAATATTTTTGCATTATATCAAGTATGAAACATGTAATAAATAGGCTCCGCAAATTAGAGGAGAGAGTTATCACTGCGTGGCCGACAAACATAATATCGCTGCTGATCTTGAGAGGGATCTACATTCTGTGGTGGATTGGAGTAAGAAGTGTCTTGTAAATTTTACTGCGTCTAAGACCAAGCTACTGTCTGTCAATCATCACATGCAACCTCTCCTGCCTCCCATAAGCATGAACTAAGCGAGTCTCCCTGTGAGCAATACACTGCGTCTCCTCGGCCTTACCCTCTCTTCCGATCTCAAGTGGAACCACTACATTGAGTCAATAGCCAAATCTACTGCTAGGAAGGTTGGGTCACTGTGTCAGGCCAAGATGTTTTTCCCGCCTGAATCCATCCTGAATGTTCACAAATCACCCATTCGTCTGTGCATGGAGTACTGCTGTCATATATGGTCAGGCGCCGCTGCTGTTTATCTCAGTGTTCTTGACAGGCTCCAAAGAAGAATCAGGAATGTAATAGGTACCGACTTGGTGGCTCAACTTCAGCCACTTCCTCGCCGACGGGATGTGGCTTCCCTTTGCCTGTTCTATAAATACTTTCATGGCTACTGTTCCAACGAATTTAAGTTACTGGTGTCTCTGCAACTGGTGTTTACTCGTGCAACCAGACTGGCAAACTGGGTCTCATTAATTCACAGTTAGATCAGCCAAATGTAGACTACAATTTTACTCCTGCAGCTTCTTTTCTCGCACTTCCCGCCTGTGGAACTCGCTTCCATATTCTTGCTTTCCTGACAGCTACAACCTCCAGGAATTTAAATGCAATGTCAATACTCATCTCTTAACCAAATGACTCTAGTTCTTTCTTCACCACCCTGTATATCCTTTTCTTTCTCTCCACCTTTGCAACTGTCATCACACCTGTATTCCCATCCTTCTCTTGCTCCTTTCTAACTAGTTCGTCTTTCTCTTCACTCTCTTCAATCTAATCTTTTTTCTCTTATGTAGTCCCATAATCTTTTTACTCTTATGTAGCCCCCTGCACATCAGTGGCGTTACCGCTTTGCTCGGTGTGATACGATTAAAAAAATGTCATCACTTTGAATCCGCGGTTATCTCCATTTAACCCTCTCTCTGGATCTTTTTTTTCGGGAGGACGTCTGGTACCTTTTCACCGAAACTTCTTTTCCTTAATCCGGAGAACCTTTCTCTTTCCCTTTTAACCTGAGGCCTGAACAAATTTTAATTTCGAAAATGTGGCCAAGAGTAAAATTTAAGAACCATTGACTTAATTGAATTATAGTTTATACTATTTTCATAATGGAAAATATATAATGTTTTCCAAATAAAACATTAAAAATTGTAGTTTTATCTTAATTTTTGTCTGAATTTCAGGGATGAGGATTTATCTTAATTTACATTATTTACCCGAGTGTTGTTATCACAACGTTTCGACCATGGTGCTCTCCAGCCTTCATCAGGCACTTTTCGATCTGGGTAAACTTCAGGGAACTCTTTATTTAATCTACGGAGATAGGTTCCCCCCGTCCCATTCACAAGAAGCAAGGAGATAATTCCACTAAGACGCAAACGGCTACCGGGAGTAAAAGAGAATGAAAATGACTTCTTTCTCGTGTGCTGATTCCTTTTGCTTCTTCTTCTCCATCCAAAGACACTCCTACCAAACAAACGCTCATACTTACATACGTACGAATAAACACTTTCCAACAAATTACTACTACAAACTTTTTTTACAACTCTTGATAGCATTAACTTTCTCATTGTACATTAACTTCTACGAATTCTTGTTATTCTTTCCTTTTAATAAATTTATATTTTAACATGAAAAATGTATATTTTAATTTTTCCACTATTCCACACTGTTCCATTATTCTTCTACAAATATACACAAACCTTCTGATGAAAACCTTCTGCTAATTCTGATGATGACAACGAATAAATCTGTAAGTTGTAGGGAGTTCGGTTATGTATGACACAAAGGCCGAATTAATAAACATTAACTATCTTCATATAGCTTCAGAATTGCATCGCTTTTAAGGTTAAATAACAGTATAAATGTAGTTAACAAGGATGTTAATACAATATCTCTTTAGTTGGACATCGAACCACATCTCTTACATGTTCCCTTGCTGTCCACTGCCATTGCCGAAACCCTTGGTCTTAAATATCTATCTTGTTAGTGAGCGTTTGTCTATTCATGATTATTCAAGCGAGTGCGGATAGACTTGTTTGGGTTGGTGAAGAAAGAAGGAAGTTGTTGTTCTTATCGATTATCTCACTTAACGAGGACATTACTGTGTCTTGAAATTGTTTTTTGTTTGGTTTATTTTTTTAAATAAATGGTTCGTTGATTTAGCTTTCGGAGGTCTTTGTCTGAGGACTGAACCTTCCTTATCTTCCTTACCTTGCCACGCACCCATAGAGATAAGTCTGCCCACTCCCTTTTTACTATTATAACACGTACACTTCCGTCGCTCGGTGTAACATCAAAGAAAGACCAGGCATAAGACAGACACAAAATATCTTTCGATAACAGAACCTTTTTCTCCCCCCTTTTCGACTTTGCTTTTTGTCTTTTTGAAGTCATGCAATCAATCAAATGGCCGGTCGAATCATTGATCAAAGAAACGACAGCCTAGTTAAACATTGTTATTTATTAAGTTTAGCTTCGTAAGACGAAACAAAATAATAATAATAAGGTATAATTGAGGCTCGAAAGACCTACAATAAAGAGTATCTTGTACATTTAGTTGTGTATGTTGCAACATTGGGATGATTTAATCAATTCAAAAATTAATCATAAAACATTATAAGTAGCAGTTTTTCTCTTACTTAATTCAACGGTTGAAATTCCTGGTTCGCATGATGAGGAAATAAGGCCTAGAAAATTTAACACTCACAGAATATATTAAAGAGAAGGCACTTCGACATAGTGTATTGGTTAGCAAAATTGTCTTCCTAAATCAACTAAGACTGAGTAGTAAGTTTGAACCTCACTGAGTGCCCCATTTAATGGTACGCTTAGAAAATTAATGATTCAACATGGTGTAATGGTTAACACGCTTGTTTAGCTAGATCAGATGAATAGTGAGTTCGATCAGCACTGGGTGCTCCATACTTCCAGCCTTGTGTCCCATCTAAGCTACGCAGAGAAAATAATCATATTGAAGGCAAGAGAGGCAGGTAGAGTTTCTGCGAATAAAAGGCAGAAAATGACAGAGTGAATGATGAAAGTAACTTGGAGTAACAAGAGAGAGAAGATGTGGAGAACCACGATCGACTAGGTCTTGAAAGTATTTAGTACGTAAAAGGGGAAATATTGAAAGATATGCATTGAAAAGTCAAAAGAAATGTGTAGTATCTTCTGCCAGAAGTTTTTCTTAGTAAGATTTAAGAAAGAATGAAAGGTACGCTCAAAACAACTTCCATGTCTATTCTATTAAATTGTGAATAAAATATAATTGTATTTTAATATAATAAAAAAGAACAGATTAAACATAGTTAGGCAGTTAAGTGCCATACGTGATACACGCTTAGGCGATCATGATTCGAAAGAGACATGACTGACTGGGCAGAAGATTATCCCGCAGTAGGTTGCCATTACTTTCTGCGGTAGACTGGTTGCCAGCCAAGGACATAGAACCCCAACTGTCTTGTTATTTAACCCATAACTGGAGGGAAGAGACGGATTAATACCTTCTCCAAGGGTATTTGTGCGTAAGTGAATGCAATGAATTGAACTGGAATTCGAACTTAGCTTCCCGCTTTGTCGTTTCAAGCCGATATCCACTGCACCACAAAAAATCAAAAAGACCTAATCTTCACAAAATAAATATCTTGTTATTTACGAATGCTAATTTGGAACAAGGCCAGAAATAGAAAGCATCCAGTGAAGATCAAACTCAATTCTTCTTCTTCTATGTGCCATGTTCCTTCAGAACAGAGACGATCATGGCCTTCCACGTCTTTCTATTCCTGGTAGCTCTTAGCACGCTTTCTATTGTTACCCCACTCAAGACCCGCTGTGCCATTCACCTGCACAGGTGCTTCAGATATGCAATCCGTTGCTTTCCTCTCTCTCTTTGCCTCTATCTGACCTGTGAGTATCAGATTCTTCAAGCCTTCCTTCCTCATCAGATATCTTTTCCTGGTGTTCAGTATTAATTTTTTTTTCGTTTCCATCCTTTCCAAAAACTCATCATTGCTCACATGCTCGATCCATGATATCCTCAGTATCCTTCTGTAGAACACACATTTCAGTCGCTTCAAGTTTTTCCTTCATCTTTGATATTGTCCAGCATCCACTGCCATATTGAAGAACAAACATCACACAGCAATCCAGTACTCTCTTTGTTTTTAGCGAAATTTTCCTGTCTCTTAATACTCTGCTCAGCATCTAGAATGCGTCCTTGAAACTCTAGAATACTCTGAATACTCTGAATTCCCTGAATACTCTGCTCAGCATCTAGAATGCGTCCTTGAAACTCCCTACTCAACAGTAATTGTTAAGTAACTAGAGCCATGTCCTTAAAAAAGAGAAAGAGGAAAAAAATAACATATAACATACTTAGCGAGCTTCTGTAAATAGAGAGTAGAAATGGGTTTATGAAAGACAGCAAAAAGATTAAAGATCTCCAGGAAATTGTGGAGAGCTATGATCGCCCACATTTTGAAGGGACACGGCTCATAGAAGAAGAAGAAGAAGAAGAAGAAGAAGAAGAAGAAGAAGAAGAAGAAGAAATGGGACCCTGTCATCAACAAGAACTATATATATATATATATATATATATATATATATATATATTAGTTTTTTTTAATCATTTCGCCCCAAGCAAGGCAGGGCCTTCACTAGTACGCAGGGGTCAAATCTGGGAGCCGAGTTCGAATTTCAGTTGAACTCATTGCGAATATCCTTGGGAAATACCCTTGGGTTAAATAACAGGACTGACTGGGTTCTATAGCCTTGGCTGGCAACCGGCCTACTGGAGGAAGTAATGGTAACCTACTGCGGGATAAACTTCTGCCCAGTCATTCTTGTCTCGAAAGAGACATGGTCGCCTAATCGTGTATCACGTATGGCACTTAACTGATGACTGACTGACAAGAGGTATTGAGGAAAGGATAAAAGATGAATGGTATTCAAAAAGATAGAATATGGCAATGACTGTTGCATTTAAATTTTTGAAGATTGTAGCTATCAGGGAGGCAAATAAACGGAAGAGAATTATACGAGCGGGAAGTGCGAAAAAAGAAACTGATGGAGTAGAATTCTCGGTTATATTTAGCTATTTCAGTGGTAAAAGAGTGGAACCAACCAAGTAGCGTAGTTAAATTCATGTGACCGAGGAAAAACAAACTTTGTCAGAGCAGTTGCCACGAAAATATTTGTAGAAAAGACAAAGGGAACCCACATCAAGTCGGTGAGTAAGTGACTGAAGTCGAGATGTCAAGTCAGGATCAATTACATTACAGACACTCCCTTAGATTTTGTCAAGAACCTCGAGATGAATAGCAGGAGCACTTGACCAAATGTGGCAGCAGTATTCCATACACGATAGAATGATAGATTCATAAATGTCCAAGATGGATTCTGACGAGAAAAATTTTCCAGCCTGGCACAGTGACTTAACCTTCCTAGCAGTAGACGCAGCTTTTTCTTGTTTATAATCATATCATCGTTTACTGCCACTGGTATGCAGGGGGTTACATAGGAGGAAAGTTATGAGAAAGAGTGACAGGTTATAGGTGGTGTTAGAAAGCGGGTAAGAGAAGGATGAGAATACTGATGAGAGTAGAGGGAATGGGGAAAGAAGCATGAGAAAGGGGATGGAAGTTAGTGAGATTCCACATTACTTTAAATAAATGGTTAGGAAGGAAAGTCCCATCAATACGGGAAAGAACAATAACATTTACTAGGTTTGAGAAACTTATTGTCCTGAAAACTCGTTTTAAGATAAGGATTTTATAAATTTCAACAGACAGTAGTACTGGCTGCTGGGTCAGTTGAATGCCAAATATTTCATTATAAGGAAACGACTTATATTAGGTTGTCCCAAAAGTTCGTAAATACTTGCAAAAAATTGAAATTTTACTCGCCAAGTAATCTAAGGTTACCAGAAAACACTTGCAAAAAATTGAAATTTTACTCGAAAAAACAATAAAAATTATTGGTCAAAATAAAGACCATCATTTTCCAAGACTTTCTGCCATCGATCTGCAAGCTTTCGGATCTGATCAAAGTACCATTCAGCCGACTTCGAATCAAATAATTCTTGACACGCTTCCTCGATTTCAGCAAACGAGTCGAATCGGCGGCCCTTCAGAAAGTGTTGCATTTAGCGGAAAAGGCCGTAATATGATAGAGCACAGCCAGGACTGTAGGCTGGATGTGGCAGAACCTCAACGCCGTCCAGCTCTTCAAATTTGTCTTTGGTCTTCCTGGCAGTGTGTGACTTGGCATTTTCCTGCTGCATCAAAGCGCGCTTTCGGTTGATCAGAGCCAGGTACTTTTGCTTCAACTTTTAGTAGACCCGCTCAAGTTGCTGACAGTAAAGTTCGGCACTGATGGCACGACCATTCGGAACCAACTCAAAATGAACAATTCCTTCAAAGTTCCACCAAACGCACAACATGACTTTCTTGCCGAATCGATCTTGTTTTGGAACCGATGGTGTCTCTTGCCCTTTCTGAATCCATCGCTTGTCTCGATTGTGCTGGACTAGATAGACCCATTTCTCAAGTGTTTACGAACTTTTGGGATAACCTAAGATTATCATTACCATTAAGTTGTATCATAAAAAATTTCAGTTTCGGGGAAGCAACTGTAATGGCGAATCTACTAAATGACAGACGATGAAAAGTATGTTACATACGACAATGTTCAACGTAAAAGCAAGTGAACTGACGTGTATATACGCGTGTGGACGTTGACTATGAAGGAGAGATGATACGGCTATAAAATTTTGCATGCATCAATTTCAACAGTTATTAATAATTGAATTGCTTATTTCCATGTTAACTGGCATCGGACTGTTCAAAGACGATTGTTCATCCAATTGGTCAAAAAAGTCAACAAAAAATATGACGTTATAATCACTTCGATACTGGTTCTGAGCCAAGTATTTGTTCACGTTGGAAAACAGATGATAGTCAAATCATGACAATAGGGATGGCGATCAATCAGCTGAAAACCACAGTCACTCACAGCAGCCATTGAAACAAAGGACTTGTATACTCGTGTATTTTTTCTAGATTCGACAGTTTTCCTGAACGTTTAACCTTTCGTACCTGCCTCAACAAGTTGGCATAATACTCTCGATTGATCACGTAGCCCTTTTGAAGATAGTCAATAAACACAATAATTTTTGCATACCCTACACCAAAAAAACAAAACAAAACAAAACAAAAAACAAAAAACAAAAGAAAAGAAAACAAATAAACAACTAAGCCATCACATTCCCTGCAAATAAAACCACCATGACCATTTTTGGAGCAGGTGAAGAGAAGTTTTTCCACTGCACGGATTCTCGCTTTGTCTCTGGTTCAAATCGATGAATCTAACACCCATCCGGGGCTGTGCAGTGTCCAAGGAAACCAACTGGATATTAAATAAAAACTATATCTACTAATCATAAATGGAAGAGTTTACTAGACTGCAGGGACCCCCAGTATTTAAAAAATGATTTTTAATTATATATATATATATATATATATCCCTTCGGTCACGCTCAGTGGGGGATAATTTAATTTTTCTCTTATGTCTTAATGTAAGATACCCGATAGTAGATAAATCAATATATATATGTTAACGTCATTTTAGACGGCATATCGATACGTGGGGCCTGTGCTGTCACTTTGACGGCACGGGCCCACTCGTATGTCAATAAATTATGAAAATAAAAATATTGTCTTTATTAAGAATGAAGAGAGAAACAATTATTCTTGACATGTCAAATAACTTTTGTAAACTATTATCAATATTTGCCTACTTTGTGTTTTATTATCTATTGTACTGAGTGTACTTGCAATCTTGCTAAGAGAATTTTTTAAGCTGAGTAAAAGTTTATGAAAACGTCTATTTGTTTATAATACCACCTCTCTTCTTTGCCTTTAATTAAACACCTCTAAAATTTCGTCGTAGCTCATATGTTCGGTCCATAGTATCCTCAGCATCCTTCAGTAGAACCACATTTAAAACGATTTCAATATAAAAATATATTTAAGGATTTTAATATGAAAATGAATGTAAAAGTATTTCGACATGAAAATTAATTTAAAAAGGTTTAACTAGGAAAATTAATTTAAAAGAATTTCAATATGCAATTGAATTTAAAAGGATTTCAGTATGAAAATGAATTTTATAAGGATATTAACATGAAAAGGAATTGCAAATGATTTTAAGTTAGCTGCGTTGTGGTGCAGTGAATATCAAATCGGAACGACAAACCGGAGAGCCGAGTTCGAATTCCAGTTGAATTCCTTGCTTTCACTTACGCACAAATACCCTTGGGAAATGTATTAATCAGTCTCATCCCTCCAGTTATGGGTTAAATCATAAAACAGATTGGGTTCTATAGCCTTGGCTGGCAACCAGTCTACCGCAGAAAGTAATGTCAACCTGCTGCTGAATAATCTTCTGCCCAGTCAGTCACGTTTCTTTCGAGACATGATCACCCAATCGTGTATCACGTATGGCACTTAACTGACTGACTTGTTTAGCGACTCTTCGGTATTTTAATGTGTCATATATGGGGTACTTCGTTAAGATCTAACATAGGTACCTCCATTAATTATTTAGTGGAGGTACCTAAAACATAGTACTCAGTAGTTATTGTCAATGGGACGAGATTGTAAACCTTTACATCACGTCGATACGCAAGAAGATTATTATTGGAGAAGGCGGTGGTTGGAAGGAGAAAAATTACCGCATTCTTAGGAACTATATGTATTTTGTGTAAATTCCACTTGCGAAGTTAAACCGTGAACAGTTGTTGAAATTTGGTTACTGTGTAAAAATCGAGAAGATATGTACTATATTGTTAACCGAGTCTCAATAACAGTTGAACATATTTGGGACGATACAGTTTTCTCTCCTTATTTTCTGTTCGCCGGTTCTTATCGCCTTTTAAAACGAACCGAACCTGACTATCAGTGTCAGTATTCGGAGCCCCATTTGACACAGTAGAGCTTTGATGAAGCAACATTGACGATAGCGGCGAATTTTGAGAAAGCCTATTAATGTCAATAGCGTTAAACGATTCGCCTACTCCGATGGAAGGACACGTGATGGCCGGCGGCTCAAAGAAGAAACGCTCATCGTATAAATAGCGTTCAGGACGATCCCTTCATATATTTTAGGATTTTGAACTTGATTTTTCTCTTTCTCGTGCCCAGTTTTTGTTTGTTTATTGCTTTCTGAATGTATTTAAAAATGTTTTTATATTTAACGTCATCTATCTATCTATCTATCTATCTATCTATCTATCTATTTCGTTCTTACTACCTGCCTCTCTCTCTCTCTCTCTCTCTCTCTCTCTCTCTATCTATCTATCTATTTTAGTCTTACTCTCTGCCTTTCTCTCTTTCTCACTCTCTCATTATCTATCTATCTATCTATCTATCTATCTATCTATCTATCTATCTATCTATTTCATTATTACTATCTGCCTTTCTCTCTCTCTCAACATCTATCTATCTATCTATGTATCTATGTATCTATGTATCTATGTATCTATCTATCTATCTATCTGAGATTTTTCCTCCTCACCTCTCTCCCTCTTTCACACACCCTCTCTGTCTATTTTTCTGTCTCATGTTGTACGTTTCCAATTTGTCCTTTTGGTTGGATTTCTCACCCATTTCAAGAGAATTAAATTTGTTTCTTTGAATATATTTTCAGGGGTAACTATGCTTTCTTAACAAGAGAGACTGGTGCAACATAGTCTTCTTAGCTCCTTCGTTAACGTCGTATGCATGCAACTGTTACAAACACATATCCATCACAAGTGACAGAAAAGGGGTAAAAGGAATGAGGGAAAACCGAAAGAAAAGAAAAAATTGCCGAAGAAAGAAACGTGAGGGTAGACTGCAAACGGAAGTAATAAAAATGTCAGTATGCAAGGAGAAAAACTGTAATTAAAATCGCCGGACATGACGTCACAAAAAGGCAGAATATTATGAACCTGAACTTGACCCCTAACAAACAGCCTCACTCTCTCCCACCTATCTCTCTCCATCCGTGGTAGTTAGAATTATTAGTTTTTTCATATATATATATATATATATATATATATATATATATATATATATATATATATATGTAGGAATAAAGTATATTTATGTAGTAAATAATCATTCATACAATTTGCTAACATTCAGGTAGGACATTAGTTCTTGATAAAAACTGAGATAGTTGAAAGTACTTTATGTAAACTTCGGACAGTTTATCCACAATTTCGAGCTCAATATTTATCCCAAATTAAAAAAATCATAAAAAAATAAAAGCAGACATTGTCGGTACTTTTTAGTAAAATCTGTTTGTTTATATATATATATATATATATATATATATATATATATATATATATATATATTTTAATTCAGATACTTCAATCCAAGGGAAAAAAGCAGGAAGGTAAATTCCAAAAACCCGATCATAATTAATATTAAAAATTTTATTTTAATATTAAGAAATGATACAGGAAGAGAGCTCCATGTAATAAAATATTACAGAGCAAATATATATATGTATGATGTGTTATCCCCCGTGGGGATCTTCGTATCGAAATGGCCATTCAACATCTTTGAATTAATCCTTTTTTAATATATATATATATATATATATATATATATAAACAAACAGTGAAATGAATTAGAGCGCTCTAGCTATTGGGCGCGTATAATGATATGCGCTAAAAGTCTGCCTACTTCCCTCGAACGCACATAGCCCGGGGGTAGAGTCGCCGTCTGACGCCATTTCGGTCGGGTTTCAATCCTGGGTAAAAAAGCAAACGGAGTCTAACCGTACGGCGAAACAGATCTGTCTGCGGATGGCTATATATGTATGTATATTATTATTAAACAGCTATTGGTAGAACTGAATAAGACCAGTTAACAGTTAAAAAGTACCCAATACACATTTGAATTTTAAAAAAAGTTAAAAGTTTAATATGCAGAGCCTTAAATACTGAAATTTGGGTAAAATATTGTGCAACTCTATTTCGCTAATTTTGATTCACTGCTCCTGGCATTTTCATCTTCCTGTCATGCATTCAAAATAAAGCGTTAGGACATCAGTTAGGGCATAGGAAACCATGGTAGCGTAATCGGCTGATATATATATATATATATATATATATATATATATATATATATATATATATATATACACACTACCGGCCATAATTATTAGGCCACACCAATTTTTTTAAAAGAAATGATGCATTTCATACTATTTTTAGTATTTATTGCCAGGTGGATAATTCTAAATTAAAATAGAATGGCTCTTTTGTTATTATTACTTTGCAAAATTTTACAAGGCAAAGAAGCAAAGATGAATCACCCTAAATTTTCTTAATTCTTTCATTGATGAAACTGCAATATAGGTAATTTTTAAATATTTATAAATTCATTTGATGCTCATATTATTAACAAAAGAAGCATTCTGTTTTCATTTACAATTATTCACTTGGCAATGAATACTAAATATATGATGAAATACATAATTTTTTTTAAACACTGGGCTGGTCTAATAATTAGTAGTTTATATATTAGTAGATACCCATATGCATTTTGACGCTCTATCTGTTTATTAAACGTAAAGCTAATATATTCATGTGTGTAGTCTGAGAGTGAGTGGGAAAGAGAGAGAGAAAAGAGGAGGAGGAATAGATAAATTGATAGATAGATAGAGTGAGAGAGAGAGAAGAGGAGGAGGAATAGATAAATAGATATATATATATATATATATATATATATAGAGAGAGAGAGAGAGAGAGAGAGAGAGAGAGAGATCAATTTAAACTAGTTCCAAGAATGTTTCTAGCAGAGGCATTACCCTCTGACAGTGCATACTTTCATAAGGGACCTATTTTGAACGTTACAGCCGCTAATAGTGACTAGGTAAGCTAACTTTCTTATTCCCAAAGTAATTCTGGAAATTAAATTTTCGTTGTTCATATATATGTATGATAAGACTGTTTCTAATGCGTGGGTTCCTCGTAGTTTCGTAAAGATCTCGTAGGTCACATCTGGACGGCCAGGATGTCATGTCACCTCTGCTCCTAACTTCCCTGAATGACAGTGACTACAAAGTCCATTCTGCTATGATCTGAGGTGAGACACATAATTAAGTCAAATAATTATTTATTGTTTTTTTTTTATTTTATACTGTCAGTCTCAAAATCTTTTAGATCGATATGTATATAAGTCGAAAATTTCTAAGTAATTAATGGATTTTTATTTCTATTATTTAATTTGGTCGATGTAACTCGGACAATCAAGAGTCTATCACGCCAATCTTCACGGTCGTACATAAAGTGGCTGCTGGAAAACGAACCCGTTTTGCTCTATAGCTATGGATTCAGACCAGTAGATCACTCGCGAGTTCTTGCTTTGCTTGACAGAAGGTTGCTGAAAATCACATTCCGCGTGGATTGTGAAAATATCAGGGATGGGTCCATAGAGCCGTGATTTAGTTGGATGTTGTCCCAAAAAGACGTTAAGTATGGGTCTCAGCAAGTGTAATTTCATCTATACTAGACACTAGGGCTTTAATTAAGGTCCAAGCAGTGGCACCATACGTCATATCATCTCTAGAGTGGCGTGAAAGAATCTACACTAGAGGTTGTCTGGTAGATCAGATTTCCACTTTTTATTCATTTTATTCAAGGCGGCCCAAGCTTTAGCTATGCGAATTTTCATGTCCTTTTTAGTAAAATATATTACAAAGAAAATTTTAAAACCCCTTGTTATATATATATATATGTGTGTGTGTTATCTAACTGTCAGACTACGGAAGCAAATACAAATTTAAAGTACATAAACACAAGATCTAACCACCTCAAAAGCATTCACAAAGGAATAGAACACAGGCTATCAAAAAATTCGTCAAACAAAACAATATATATATATATATATATATATATATATATATATATATATATATATATATTCTCAGCGTCGATGGCTTAGGGTGTAGCGACTCCGACTGACACCAAATCGGTCGAGTTTCGATCCCGGCCAGAAGCAAGTGGATGCGTTTAGCCACACTGATGAGCTGTGATACAGCAAAACAGGCTTTCTCTATATGAATATATATATAATGTGTTGAGTTGTGATGATGCGTAGTGCTAAGATTGCTGTTTTTTAATGGTTTACTGATAAGAAATATTTTAGCAAGCAGATTTTTTGTGGTAAAGATTTCAATAGTATTAATGTGGACAAGTTTGTCAATTAACTGAGCAGAGTCATACCGACTTCGCAGTTTCGTGAAGGCGCCATTCTGATGCCCTCACTTCTCAGGCATTTTTTTTCAACTGTTGTTTCTCGGTCTTTTTCTTAGTTACATGGAGTTGTGTCAACATAATAAAAAGCAATCAAAAGCAAGTAACTATCTTTAGTACCACATACAACGGCATTAAATTCCACCAAGTTTGTATAGGGCAACTCTCTGGATTGATTTATTAATAAGTTTCATTTAGGTACCTCCAAAAATCGTTAAAATAGAACACAGGCGGAAAAATGCCTAAAACATAAAAAATACCAAATTATATCCTCAAAATCTTTGTGTTACTATAAAGAGAAAACATGAAAGGAAATTTTAGATAAAAATTAGTTTCTTTTATCCTTTTTATAAACTTGGGAATTTTAGTTAAATATCTTGCATGATGGAGTAAATGGATAGTGGCTCGGATGAGGAATCAGATAGTTCCAGTCGGATTCATCACATTCACCTACGCGCAAACACTTCTCCCTCCAGCTATGGGTTGAATAGCCTTGGCTACCAAAATACCGTTTATAAGTAAAACTAACGAAAAACTACAAATTTGGTGCTAAAATTCTTACAGCCCAACAATATATATATATATATATATATATATATATATTGAGCATTGTATATTTAACCAGATTTTTATTATAAAATCTGACAAAAACTTTTCTTGATCCTTATATTAACACCCCCACCATATATATATATATATATATATATATATATATTGTGTATTTGGGCTACAACCTCTCTTTTATACAGGTTTCATTAAAAATAACAGGTATTATCATTAAGATCTTTATATAATTTTTCATGTGTGTGTATAAATTTTTTCTTATATAATTTGAGTTCTGAAAAAAAATTATACGAACACATGAAAAATTATGTAAAAGACTTAGTGATAATATCTTGTATGTCATTTTTAAAGGAACACACATAATATATAATTTCATTAATTTAAGCGCAATACTAGACTGGCCACGAGTACTCATATGTTTACAGATGAGTTGGCTGGATGTTCTATACTAACAGTTTTTTCTGCACTTCCTGTCTGTGGAACTCCTTTCCCGTTTCCATGCTTTTCAGCGAACTTTAATCTTCAAAAAGTTAAAATGCGATCTCACTCGCTATCTCACTCACTATCGACTATCCTGATTATTCTTTTGTTTTTACTCCTTAATGTTTCTGTTTACTCTTTTTAATAATTCCAGGCCTAGTAACACCTCGTGTCTTAGTGATTTTACTCCCTTGCTTTGGGTGATCGCTATTTCAAAAATGCGTGTTCACGTGTGTGAATGAAGACATTCACACACGCATAGATATATTGTATAAACCCATTGTATATTTACACCTATGTATAAACACACACACACACACACACACACACACACACACACACACACACACACACACACATATATATATATATATATATATATATATATATACTCCCAAACATCTTAACATTTCAAAAGAGCTTCGTACTCGTTTGACCGGCTCATGTTTTGTTTTATTCCCTGTGATTAACACCTAATTGACCGATATTTCGGTTTTGTAGATGTCGACAGTGTTGATCAAGATGTTTCAAGTGGATTGGCCAATGATGGTTGGGGACACACAGCCGAATCACAAGTGAAGGTCAATTTTCATTTGGCTCAGACATAGAAAGGCTTGGTGCCTTTCACAACACGGGTGACACACGCTAAGGTGTCCATAAGTCGTAAAGAAATACTTACTGGGATAAAAATAATTAGTTTACCAGGATTATAATAATAATCTTCGGCCACTTTAACATTGTGTAGTAGTTAGCAAGATTGTCACGTTAGATTATTTATAAAATGAATGGTGAATTCGATTCCCACTGAGTGACTTACACTTTCTCCGTTGTGCCACATCTAAGCTGGTCTTGATAAATGCACTTTGTTGAACTGGTGCAATGGCTGGCAGGCTTGTCTTGTCAGAACAATTAATGTAATATAACAATCTGGCCCCACCCGAGGAAGGCTGATGCAAGCGAGGGTGTTTCCGGTCGTTGAAAGGAACGGATGTCGTTTGACCTTATTTCCGGCAGCAGCGGAAATAACTACAGAGGCAAACAGGACAGGTGTCTCTGAGAATTACGTGACGTGCGTGGGCGAGGCAAAACCGGAAGAAAAAGTCCCGGTTCTGGAAGATTATAAAAAGACCTCGGCACACGGATTCGCCAGAGAGGAGCAACAGAGATCGGCCGGTGAAGAGAGAGACACAACAGATAAGACTACACTCCCGTCAACCCATTAGAAGCGCGCTCTCTCAATTCTCTGTTCCCTATGCTACACGGTTCATCGTCATTAATAAAAATATAACTTTATATTTTTATATATATGCGTGTTTGTTGTTTGTCGATATATAACATTATGTATTATTATCCATTCTCTAAACTACGCCTAGAAAATCATTATTGCTTGGTAGTTCTTAAGGATTTGTGTTCCTGATCAAACAGAATTAGTAAATAATTACATTGGATATACTACAACATGCATAACATGGAGACTTACGTTACATCTCTCTGACCATAGTTCAATTAGGCATCCTTTACCTTCCAATGGAGACCTACCAAATTCTATCCACAACATATTCGTTGATAATAAGTAATTTAATAGCTTCATCGATATGTAAAAAAAGTTTTAAAATAATAGAAACATTATTAAAAAACAAAACAAAACACCCAACAGTGAATGACATTAGCTATAAACGCGGCCACAATGTACTAATCATGTTTGGAAGATAAAACATTCCTATAACTCTTTCCTATAATAGAAGCGTAAAAAAAACATATATTCAGTTAAAAGTAAAAATAAAATCACCCTTGATAATGGCTAAAATATAGCCGAAAGCGCTCGGAGATCAAGAACATTCGGACAATTTTTACATAATTTAAGTTCAGAAAAGAAAAAATTATAAGAACACCCCCAAAAATTAAATAAAAAACTAAACATTGTCACTCTTTTTAACGAAACTGTATGAAAGAGTTATTGATTGCCAATACACAATTATATATATATATATATATATATATAGTAGATATCAACATATATAATGTGGAAATACAAACCAATTCTAAATAGTCATTATTATTTTTATGCTTCAAGCAATCTTTAGTATGTGAGTATTCTTTTCGTAGGCTCCATATATAGTATGTGAGTATTCTTTTCTTAAGCTCCATATATAGGCCACTGTGCGGAAATGAAGAAACCGGACCCCTTGTATTTGTTTTGTTTAGTATTAATAATTTAGGTTAGTATATAAATTAACTTTATTTATTTTAATTATATATTCTTTATTTGTTATTTTACTTTATTTTTTTAACACTTAAAAGTCGGTGTTATTTGCTGTGTTCGATGGCCGACTATCTGCGCCGATAACGAATGTGCAAAAATGTAATCCAGTTGAAATAACTTTGGAAATTTCTTGAAGAATATTTTTTCTTATCATGGAAGTGTAGTGGTTTTATTCCGTCTTCTCTTTTACGCACACCTTTTTTCATTATTTATTATGGGATACCAGCAAGAAGATATTTTGTCAAGATGGGACAGCAACAATGGGTATTCCCCACGATAAAATATCTACAACCGGAACCGGAAATTTATTTCCGAGTTTCCTCTTCAGCAACACAGGAAAGACAACTGTTACTATCGTTGATGACTCAAAAGTAATGACAATAGATAAATAAAAATAACAACAAAAATATAGGAATATAAGTAAAATAAAAGGAATAAAAAGACAAGCGCAAGAACTATTCTTAGGCCTATTAAATTATATATATATATATATAAAGAGCTAAAATGAAAAATTATTTTTAGGTGATACGTTTTAACCTCGGAGGAACTTTATCAAGTCAATGCAGGACTTATTTTGTTACATGTTTATACGCAAAAGTGAGAATGTTATTTGTCTACTAAGGCTTTTAAATTTCTCAAATTTAAAAGCCTTGATAAACTTGATACACCTTAGGGAGAGTACTAACATTTCTCGAGCAGACCCAAGATTTGCAACTATTTAGATTATGGTAAGAAGTTTAAGCCTGTTAATTTTTCAATTATGTATATGTATATATATATAAATATATATATATATAGTCATCCGCAGACAGATCTGTTTCGCTGTATCACAGATCATCAGTACGGTTAGACTCCGACTGTTTTTAACCCAGGATTGCAACTCGACCGAAGTGCCGTCAGTCGGCGGTTCTACCTCTGGGCCATGGGCGCACGGTAGAAAAGGCAGACTTTTTAGCATGTATATTGTCATTATACACGCCCAATAGCCAGAGTGCTCTAATTCATTAATGAATGAGATATAGGTTTCATTATAAAAGAATTGTCCAAAGTTTTTGTACTTTGGACAATTTTTATATAATTTAAGTTCCGAAAAGAAAAAAATTATACGAACACATGAAAAATTGTAGAAAAACTTAATGATAATACATTTTCTGTCATTTTTAATGAAACCTGTATAAAAGTGATTGTTGCCCAAATACACAATAAATATGTGTGTGTGTGTGTGTGTGTGTGTGTAAAAGAGAGAGAGAGTGTGTAACAGGGAGAGAGATTGTGTGTGAATGTGCGTGTGAATAAAAAGAGATAAGAGGAAAAGCTATTCTGAGCCATTGCGTTTCGTCTTCGGAGGGACTTTAGCACGGCAAATGTGAATAATTATCTTGTTTCATGTGCTTATATACAAAAACGAGAATGTAATTAGTTAATCAAGGCTTTTAAATTTGAGAACGTGACTGAATGTTCATCAGTTGATTGAAATTTAAAAGCCTTGATAAATGACATTCTCACTTTTGTATATAAGCAAATGCAGTAAAATAAATTCAACTTTTCCCCTATTAATTTTCGCTCAGAGGCTAAGAATAGTTTTTTCTTTTGTCGCTTTGCATTAATTAATCAAACTCTCATTCATTATGTTCCTTTAAAGTCACACTCTATCTGAAAATGATTTACACAAATAAATTCAAGCAAAAATTAAATAAAACTAAAAATGAATGAACAAAAGTAAGATTAAATCTAACAAAATAAATAAATAAATATAACAAAGTGAAGGAAATGATAATAAATAAAAATATACGAATGAAATATAAATGAAAATATACGAATGAAATATAAATGAAAATATACGAATGAAATATAAATGAAAATATACGAATGAAATATAAATGAAAATATACGAATGAAATATGAATGAAAATATACGAATGAAATATGAATGAAAATATACGAATGAAATATAAATGAAAATATACGAATGAAATATAAATGAAAATATTTTTGAATTTAGCAAAATAACAAATCAAATAAAAATAGAAGAAAATGGATAAAATAAATAAAATATAAAAATAATAAAAGCAAATAAAATAAAAGTATAAATATTTATAAAGAAATAAAATTAAAAATAATAAAAATATAAATAAATTAAAAATACCTAAATAGTGGTTCTACAGAAGGATGCTACGGATATCGTGGACTGAGCATACAAGCAACGACGAAGTGTTAGAAAGAATGGCAACAAAAAGGAAATTGATGCTGAGCATCAGGAAGAGACAACTGAAGTTCCTGGGACATGCAATGAGGAAGGAGAGCCTGGAGAACCTGATACTGACTGGTCAGATAGAAGGAAGGAGAGACAGAGGAAGGCAGCGGATAACATATCTGCAGAGTCTGATCAGGTGGATGACGGAACGGGGGTTGCCAGGAGCAACAGGAGCAAACATACTAAGAGCCACAAGGGATAGGGAGACGTGGAGATCCATGATCGCCTACGTCCTGAAGGGACAGGGCACATAGAAGAAGAAGAAATAAAAATAAGTGATTGAAGATTAAAAACAAAAGCAATAAAGATAGAAGCCAAAAGAAAAGTATATTAAAAACTAAATGAAAAAACAAAACAAAACAAACAAAAACACCAATATATAAATCTTTTTATATATAAATAGATAAGGCTTTTTTCACTGGTGCCCCAACCATATGTATTTACTACTGCTAGATTGGCATCTAGGTCACACCATTTTACCATCAAAAGAATCAAATGGAACTTTCGCTTCTACTTGAACAGTTTCTTTTCTCGTACTTCCTGTCTGTGGAAATCCACTCCGTTTTCTTGCTTCCCTGTTAGCTACAATCGTCAAAAGATTAAATTCAACGTCAATAGCCATCTGCTATCTCTATAAATTATATCTTTCCTTTATCTTCGACAATTCATGTACCTTATTTTTTTCTCACTGCAACCCACTGCGCACCAATAGTTTTCTTGCCTTGCTTGGAGTGAAACGTTATAAAAAAATTAAAAAAGGAGTAACAAATAAAAATAAAAAATAACGAAATTTTAAAAAAAGTTAAAATATAATTAACATAATAAAAAGATAATAAAATAAGGAAAGACAGGAAAGAAAGAAATATAATTAACAAAAAATAATAAAAGTATTTAAATAGAAAATACAAGTGAAAAATAAAAAAAATATATAAATTTGAAAAAATCATAAAAATAAGTTAAAAATCAATAATAAAATAAATAAGAAATAAAATAAAAGATAATAAAAGTATGTAAATAAAAATAAATCTAAAAAATATATATTCTTCTTCTTTAATGTGCCGTGTCCCTTCAGGATGTTGGCGATCATGGCCTTCCACATATCCCTTGTAGCTCTTAACACATTTTCTCTTGATACTCTTCCCAAATCCTGCTCTGCCATCCATCCCATAAATCTAGAAGATAAATGTATAGAAACTAGCATGGCCACAAAATGAGGGATTAGTTTATATATTGATTATTATATAGAATTGACCCCCGTTTATATTTGACTGGAACATTAATAAGTTTTCTACATCTAGGAAGGCTTCTTCTTCTTAATGTGCCGTCTCTCTTCAGGACGTAGACGATCATGGCCTTCCACATTTCCGTATCCCTTGTAGCTCTTAACACCTTTCCTCTTGTTACCCTCTCAAACCCTGTTCTGCCATCCATTTGCTGAAACTAATCACATATGTTACGCGTTACTTTCCATTGTCTCTCTTTCCCTCTATCTGTCCTGTAAGTATCAGATTCTCTAAGCCCTCCTTTCTCATTACATGTCCCAGAAACTTCAGCTCTCCTTTTCTGGTGTGTCAGTTTCCTTTTCGTTTCCATTCTCGCTAAAACCTCGTAGTTGTTCATATGTTCGATCCATGTTACCGTCAGCATCCTTCTGTAGAACAACATTTCGTTTGCTTCAAGTTTTTCTTTCATCTTTGATGTGATTTTCCAACATTTGCTGTCAAATTGAAGGACAGACATCACAAAACAATCCAGTACTCTCTTTGAACAACACAAAAAAGCACAGGAAAAACAAATAGGAAACAAGGCAAAACTATTAAAACAATAAATAAAATAAAAAAATATATCACAGTTAAATGGAGCCAAATTTAAATAAAGGTGGCGACTTGTAAATCAATTTTAGCATAAAATTGTCCTCTTGTTTCAGAGAAGTGCTGTCATTACCTTGATTTCCTCTGATATTCGACAGTTATTTATTTATTTTATAAATGAGTAATTTAGTCTGGAAACAATAAAAGATGTACCAATTGACATTTGTACCATATAGACAGGCAGCACAGTCGATATTTCGGATAGTATAGAAAGCCGGGAGAAAGGCAGGTAAGGATTAGAATTCTCTGTGAGAAGGAAGTGTCATTTATATGGTCAATATGTAATCGACACATTGATTTTATTGCAGTTAAAAAAAGTTAATCGTCTCCAGTTTATTGAAATGTATATATTAGAGATTGGTGCAAGTAAGAATAAAACAAGATTGGATTTGAAAATATCTATCTATCTATCTATCTATCTATCTATCTATCTATCTATCTATCTATCTAGCTAGCTAGCTATCTATGTATCTCAGTCTGTTTAATATCTATCTATCTATCTATCTATCTATCTATCTATCTATCTATCTATCTATCTATCTATCTATCTACCTCAGTCTGTTTAATATCTATCTATCTATCTATCTATCTATCTATCTATCTATCTATCTATCTATCTATCTATCTCAGTCTGTTCGTATCTATCTATCTATCTATCTATCTATCTATCTATCTATCTATCTATCTATCTATCTATCTATTCCACTCGAATTATATCTATCTATCTATCTATCTATCTATCTATCATTCTTTTATCTATCTATCTATCTATCTATCTATCTATCTATCTATCTATCTATCTATCTATCTATCTATCTATCTCCACAAATGAATAAGAAGGAAGAAATAACTGCAACGTCCAAAACATTAATTTAAAACAGTGTTCAATATAAAAAGAGCAATGAATATTTAATATTAAATATTACGTTAGAACATGTAAAAACTACAAAATACTACAACATTGTATATGTTGTTTCGACATTGAAAGAACAATGTCTCATCAGGTAGTAAACAAAGATGGTAATTATCATCATTGTTCGCTACTTTCAATGTTGAAACAAAATGTACAATTTTGTAGTTTTTACATGTTCTAACGTAATAATTGATAATATCTATCTATCTATCTATCTATCTATCTATCTATCTATCTATCTATCTATCTATCTATGTAATCTTACTAACGTCAGTCTATTTATACATCCATCTTAGACGTTTTCTGTTATTCTTTATTTCTATATGTCTTAGTTTCAACCTCTCTCTCCCTCTCTCTCTCTCTCTCTCTCTCTCTCTATATATATATATATATATATATCTTAGCCTATTTCTGTTTTTCTAAATATATCTTAGGCTTTATATATATATATATATATATATATATATATATATATATAAGCTGCGAAACACCGAAACAGATGTCTGCGGATATTCGCAGACAGATCTGGTTCGCAGCTCGTCAGTACGGTTAGACATCCAATTGCTTTTAGCCAGGATTGAAACCCTACCGAATTGACATCAGCCTAGCTATGGGTGCTCGGTAGAAGAGGGCAGACTTTTAGCGTGTGATATACATGTAAACACACGCCAGAAGCTAAGTGTGTTCTAATTCATTACTGAATGAACGATGCTAGAGTAGCTGCTGTTTTTACAAAGCCTACCATGCCTACAATATATATATATATATATATATATATATATATATATAAAAGTCTGAAATGGTTTATATATATATTAATCCCTTCAGAATCTATCTATCTATCTATCTATCTATCTATCTATCTATCTATCTATCTATCTATTTCAGTTTATTTTTATTTGTTTATTTTAGTCTGTTACTTAAAACGAAATACAAAGATACCTTATTTTTAAGTTTTTTTTTTTTTAAAAGAAATGCAGGCTATCCCCAACTGTTTGGCTGTTGCGTATGCTTACATACACGCCAATGCAAACATATCTATGGACACTCGTTTGATAGCGCTTAGGGAAAAGATATTCCGTCATTACAGTGTTTATGCTTTGTTTAATTTTCCACTTATGACCTTGAGCCAGGCTAAGATTTAATAGAGGCCCCAGTTTACTTCAGATTCTTTCTCTGTCAATTTAATCTTTCCCGCTAAAAATGTCTGACTGTAGACATTAAGCCATGTGTGAAGAAATGTCTGTCTGAATTCCTCGGATAAAAAGTTATAATTATTTAGATTATTTACAAGAAAGGCTATTGTCCTGATCTTTGTTGTTTTTATCACAATGTTTCAACCGTTGTTCCCTCCGGCGTTTCTTAACAGTATGCCGATCTGGGTAACCTACAGGAAATTCCTTTGTTTAATCTACGGGGGAAGACTGTTCTTGATCCACTGCTCATGGGTTGGGATGTTTTTATTAATACTCAGTTATTTGCGTACCTGTTTCTACTAAGTTCATTTTAACTTCTCAATCCTCTAGGCTATTTTCCGCCGTCATATAATAATATCATGTAGTTACCTCCATTGATTTCCATACCTAAGTTCAAAGTGATTTTTAAAATAAAAAACCTTCTTGAAGCTTTCAGTTTAAATTTAATTGAAAGTTAAATGATTGAATCTACTATCTACTGTAAGAACAATACTATGGTGTATTCCAAATAGAAAATATATTATTATATATATATATATATATATATATATATATATATATATATATTTTATTATTATATACTTTATGAGTGTTTTCAAATATTGTCTTTTTTACATCCATTTTTGACTGATTAACAGGTTTGTAAACAAAAATTCACGGTTTTAAAAATATTGCAAAAATAAATTCTGCAACATGTTAGTTTTGAAAAAGTAGCCAATTTATAGTTTATTTGATATGATCAGACATACATATGGCCTGCTTATGGCATGAAATTTAGAATAGAAGTATTTCGTAATCACGGCCATCATATTTTTCTGACACGTTAAGTAACTGCATTTACTTAACACTGGAACACTTACCATCAATGAAAGTTACACCACTACTAACCATGGGTATATCATACTCAATTTTGAAAATATCAAAAAAATATTAAATATAAATCTTTATTTGGAATATTTTACATGCAGGCACTTCAAAATTTGTACTTTGAGTTAACATTAATAGGAACTGAAAAACATGATTTGGGTAAGAAAATCAGGTAGTACAAATTTAATTAAATTGTAATTAAAATGGCGTCATTTGTGCTGGGTAATATATACACATGGTTAGTGTTCTCGGGTTAATAAAACAAAGGTTTTGGACAGTAATCAATTTCTAGAAATTTCCGATAATTAATTGAAGCGGAGGTAGGTAACAGATGTAAAAAATATATTTTTACCAATATTATATAAAATAAAGATTTCAAAAATAATTTAATTAATTTTTGAATAAGTTTCATAAAATCCGAACATTATTTGATTTTTGCAAGAATTTCCAGATTAACGTATTTTTCACCGAAAAAAATCGAATTTCGTAATATTACATTTATCATATTTAATTCTGGTAAAAATTTCGTCACCCGCTGGCGAAAAAAAAAAAAGGTTTTAACCAAAATTTCAAACGTGTTAGAAAGGATTAAAAAATTGAAAAAATAGTTTAAAAATATACATTCACAAGTCAACATATATAATAAAAACGATTCTAAAAGTAAGAGATAACACTTTAATTTTATAAACAAAAAATTAAAAAGAACAATAATAACAAGATTTGTTCACTTTTGTTTATTAAGCATTAAATTACATCATTTAGCATCTTCCATAGTTAACTTTAACTTTGAAAGAAAGAATATTTATAAACTTTCTTATATTTAAACATTTTGCAAACCAAACGATATTTTATTTCTATTTATAAGTACTTGTTGTAAAATACATTCCTTACATTTGCCTTGATAAAGTTTATCAGAGGACAAAACGCGTTGGTAAAGAAAAAAATTGCTTTTCTCTTTATTCTAGCATATATATATATATATATATATATATATATATATATATATATATATATATATTTACTTATTTTATATTCTACGCGGGTATACATATAAAGAAAAAATAAGTTAAAAATACAACGGGAGTGTTTAAGACTATATCCTAGCCATACATTTCCTAATCTCAATTTAACTTTTGAAAATCCTAGAAATGTGAAACCGGTAAAGTGAGACTAAATAAATATTCTTAAAAACTTTAATTGCATTTTCAAATTCTTTTATATATATGTATTGAGAAGAAAACAATACATAATCAAACGGATATAAATCCAGAATTTGTTTCAGCAATGAAAATAAAAAAATTACCTTTGAATCGTTCAGAGCATTGATGAATAAATATCCATCAACGGTCTGAACGAGGGAACTGTAATTCTTTACATTGCTGAAAAAATTTTGTATTTATAACCGTTTAATCATGTGTTCAGGTTTCAACTCAACATATTTGCTCTGGATAATATCAACTGTCTATTTTTATCTAATTCATATTTTATATTAATCAGATAAACTCTTTTGGATTATCCTCTTCGTCTTCACGGGTTACCATTCGCTCTTTTATATATATATATATATATATATATATATATATATATATATATATATATATATATAATGTAGAATTCTTGAAATTTGATAAGCTAAAGTCCAACAGAGACTAACCCCAAAGAGAACTCAGTGTTAAAATTTGTTGTTAAATTTAAGAGAGTGTTATAACCAAGAAACAAAAATTAGATATTTTTACAAATTCCTTTGTATATATATATATATTTTTTTTAAAATATCCAATTTTTTTTTTATTATATATATATATATATATATATATATATATATATATATATATGCGTGTGTGGGTGTTAAACTTTAAGATATAACTAGAATATATACCTGTAAAAGAACAATTTGAATAAAGATTAAAGAAAAAATGATCTCAGTTGACGAGTTTCGTCCCCTGTTAAAGTTTTTCAACGTAAATGTGATGATTTTAATTCGCAACATGTGTTTATGAACAAAATTTTAAAAAATACTTTGTTCGGACTGTTGTCCTCATCTTTGTTGTCTTTATTTCGTCCATCGGGATAATTTTGTTCTAGTTCCACATGTCATGTCTCTTCCGGATATCTCAGTTTCAGTCATTTCCCTTTAACTCAACTCTCCAAAATTTTGTTCAATTCTGCTGTAGCTAAATATTGAACTCGCAACTCTTTGGATCAAGCCACTGGATTACTTCAACAAACATATTTATTCACTGGGACATGTGTCCTTGAGGTTTCGGTTCGAAATTACTATCACCCGAAGGCCAAAGAGCAAAACGACCGAAACATTGTGAATATGACAACAAAGATGAGGACAACAATCTAAACTATCTAAATTGGGTAAATGTCTTTACCTGAAAAATATAGACAGATATTAAAAGTAAAATTGTTGTTATTTTAAAAGTCACTCATAAATATATAACAAGCTGATTAAAAAGTCATGATAAATTATGGTAGAATCTAAGTGACGTAATATAATGTTTAATAAACGAAATGAATAAATGATGTTGATTTTTTCATATATTTAATGGCTAAATTATTTTATTTTAGGATACTTTTACGTATATATATACATAAATACATATATACATATATATGTAAAGATATACATACATACTCATATATATATACATAAATATATATACATGCACAGACACAAACTCACACACACACTCACTCACACACACACACACACACAAACACATACACATATATAAACATATTTATATAATGTAAGCTTGGGCAAGAAGCTTTCTTTAAATCATCTTTATGGAATACGGTCGACAAGGATGATTTAATGAATTTTTTAAAGTTGTTTTATTATTAAGTTTTTCCAGCATCTTAACATTTTCTGTTTTGTTGGAGATAAGGAATATAAAGGTTGGCCATAGTTTTTACGCCCAAGCGCTTTCAATCGCTTTGATAACCATTTTCAAGGGTGTTTACGTCTTCGCTTTTAAAAAATTTTCCCTCATGTCTTAACTGTTACGTAGTAATTTATTTTGTTTTGTTTTTGATAAAAAGGAGCATTCATTATACATTTATACATAAATTCATATATAGAATTATACACACACACACACACACACACACACACACACACACATATATATATATGGATATATATAAGTTTATATATATATATATATATATATATATATACATACATATATACATATATATACATATGTAAACATGTTACGGAAATTAAATATACTTATACATATATAAGTATATAGATACATGTATATATAGATACATGCATATATGTATGTATATACATATATAAAAATATAAGACATACATATATACATAAATATATACATATATATGTACACATTTATATATAAACATATATGTACATAGAAATATAGATATATACGAATATATATATATATATATGAAAAATTAATGATATATATATATATATATATATATATATATACATACATATATACATATATATACATATGTAAACATGTTACGGAAATTAAATATACTTATACATATATAAGTATATAGATACATGTATATATAGATACATGTATATATGTATGTATATACATATATAAAAATATAAGACATACATATATACATAAATATATACATATATATGTACACATTTATATATACACATATATGTACATAGAAATATAGATATATACGAATATATATATATATATATGAAAAATTAATGAGAAAATGTAGATAGTTTTCGTATGACTTGATGCTTAAATCCTAATATATATATATATATATATATATATATATATATATATACATACATATATACATATATATACATATGTAAACATGTTACGGAAATTAAATATACTTATACATATATAAGTATATAGATACATGTATATATAGATACATGCATATATGTATGTGTATACATATATAAAAATATAAGACATACATATATACATAAATATATACATATATATGTACACATTTATATATACACATATATGTACATAGAAATATAGATATATACGAATATATATATATATATATGAAAAATTAATGATATATATATATATATATATATATATATATACATACATATATACATATATATACATATGTAAACATGTTACGGAAATTAAATATACTTATACATATATAAGTATATAGATACATGTATATATAGATACATGCATATATGTATGTATATACATATATAAAAATATAAGACATACATATATACATAAATATATACATATATATGTACACATTTATATATACACATATATGTACATAGAAATATAGATATATACGAATATATATATATATATATATATATATATGAAAAATTAATAACAAAATGTAGATTTCGTATGACTTGATGCTTAAATCCTAATATATATATATATATATATATATATATATATATATATATATAATAAAATAAAGAACAAATAGGAAACGTATATGAATCTAACATTTTCAATTTTATTAAAACTTCATCAGAGCTTCACCAGAAAAATCATCATCAGACACTTCACAGATCTGTCACAAAAGTGAAACATGTTAGACTGAAAAACATTTCTTATTTGTTTTATGTGCGTTGTGGAGCATTGGATATCGGCTCGGAACGTGAAATCGGAGAGCCGAGTTCGAATTCCAGCTGAATTCATTGCATTCACTTACGCGCAAATACCCTTGGGAAAGTTATTAATCCGTATATTCCTTCCAGTTATGGGTTAAATAACAGGACAGATTGGGTTCTATAGCCTTGGTCGGCAACCAGTCAACCGCAGAAAGCAATGGCAACCTACTGCGGGATAATCTTCTGTTCAGTCAGTCATATCTCTTTCGAGACATGATCGCCCAATCGTGTATCACATGATGAAAACTAAACGCATACGCTTCATTTTCATATATATATATAAGATAGCATTAGGCATGATTTTTTCACTTTTACTTAATCTTTATCTGAAAACTAACTTTCTGGTGAATTTTAATTGAAACAAAAATTTTAAATCAAATTAAATGTTATTTGCAATTAATTTTTATTAAATGCTTGTTATATATTATATTTTAGAAAATGTCCAAACTAAAATGCAGTGCAAAAATCTTTTGCGGTAGAGTATAGTTTGGGCATGTTCTAAAGTATAACTTATAACAAATATTCATTGCTCTATTTCTTTATTGAGCACTGTTTTAAGTTAATGTTTTGAACGTTGTAAATATTTTCCTCGTTCCTTATTCATTTGTTATATATATATATATATATATATATATATATATATATATATATATATATACATATATATATATATGTGTGTGTGTGTGTGTGTGTGTGTGTATGTATAAAGAGACTTAGATAGATAGATAGATAGATAGATAGATAGATAGATAGATATGAAGATTTATATATATATATATATACATATATATAAAACGAAGATATATAGACTAATATATAGACTAATTATAAGACTAAGATATATAGATAGGTAGGTCAATAGATAAATAAATAGACACGAAGTGATTGCTTTATATATATATATATATGTGTGTGTGTGTGTGTGTGTGTGTGTAAAACAGACTGATATAGAATAAAACAGAGATATATACATTGTTAGATAGACATGAAGAGATTCGATAGATAGATAGATAGATAGATAGATAGATAGATAACAAAGTCTGTCCTTATACATTGATATCAGACTGTTTTTCTATCTATCTATCTATCTATCTATATATATATATATATATATATATATATACATTTATGTATATAAAGAGAGAAAGAGATAGATAGATATCAAAACAGACTGAGATACAGAATAGACGTAGATTGATTGATATAAAAAATTCAAATAGATAGATATGAACACAGATATACGTTACTGTTCTATGTTAAATTTTTGCATGTTAAATTGTTATAAGTCCTTACTTTTTCCAAAATTAAAAATAAATGCACTGTACTTACTGAAATGTTTCTTTTGTTTTAGAAAATTTAAAAATATTTCATTTTAAGCTGTATTTTGAAAGAAATGCTGTGTTTTTCAAATTTATTTACCTGTAATGAATATGCATAGGTATGTGTAAATGTAGGCGTTTGCTGATCTGTGTTTGTGTTCGAATGTGTATATGTATATAAGCCTGTGTGTATGAAGAGAGCTTTTCGTTTCAAAGTTTACAATCTTTCCGTTTTCATTTTCGAAAAAGGAAGAAAAAAAGAAATTAAAAGAGGAATGAAAGAAGTGAAACTTGAGAAGGAAAAACGAAAAAGAAGAAAAGACACAAGGAAATAATTAAGAAAAGGATAGAGAGGGAAATAAAAATGGTAATAAAGAAAACAAAATGAAATAATGAAGGAAAAAAGAATAAAAACAACGAAAAAATACGAAAGAAAAAAGCAACTGAAACAAAGAAGGAGGAACAAATGGTTAAAGAAAGAAAAATATATTAATTATGAATAAAGAAGAAAAATAAAGAACGAATGAAACACGAATGAGAAACGAAAGAGAAAACGTGAAGGAAACGAAGAGGAAAGAAACTGTAGAATGAAAAATTATACAAAAAAGAAGAGACAAAAAGAAAGAAAGGATGAATTAAAGTAAATAAAAGATTGAAAAATATAAAATGAAAATATTAAGAAAAAGAAAGAATGAGTACGAAAGAAAGAACAGAAGAAAGAGAAAGAATGAATACAAGTAATAGAAAAAGAAGGTAAAAAATAAAGGCAACGAAAGAAAAAGAAAGAAAGAAAGAAAGAAAGAAAGAAAGAAGGAAAATATAAGAAGAGATACAGGTTAAATATGTGATCACAGAAAAATAAATGCAAATGAAAGAAAGAAAGAAAGGAAAGAAGGAAATAAAAAATAAAGAAAAGTTAAATAAAATTAGGAAAATAAATAAAACGAAAATGGTAGTAAAAAAGAAAGTATATGAAGGATAAGAAAGAAAGAAAGAAAGAAAGAAAGCATAAAAGAAAGAACAGATAGAAAAGAAGAGAAACAGAAAAAAGAGAGATAAAGAAAACACAAAGGAAAGAGAAAAAGAAAACAACGATAAGAAAACACGTATTTTATTATTTTACGACAAATCCAGTCTCAAAACCGAACTTTTATCTTTTATTTTATTTTTATTTTTTGACTTACTTCGGATTTTGTTCATTCTTTTCCCAAGCGGCCACTTTCTTTCTCTCAAACACCAATGAAAATTTTCCTCCACCTGCAAATCGGTGATTTTCAACGAGCACTGTTGATACCCGCCAACGCCACAGTCGTAAAAATGCCAGTACTTTGTCAACAGACGACTTGTTGGCAAATATCTCAAAATAAAGATCGCATTTCGTTGACGATGACGCCGAGACACGAAAACAAGTAAATAAAATAAACAAATAAATAAAACAATTGAACTAAATTAAAAAAAAAAATAGAAAGAAAAGAAATAAAAAGCAAAGGCAGGAGCTTAACCGACGTTGTCAGGGTTGGACAAGGAGAGCCAAAACTGTATTTAACACTGGCTAAACCCACATACCTGACGCGATTCTTAAACAACAGGCGTCTCAGAAAAGTTGATTGCAATAATTCTGCTCGTAATTCCTTAGCATATACCTTTTCCGATGAAAAATGGACCCCAGGAATGGATAAGATACCCACATTTGAACAACAAATGTTCTCGACAAAATTCAAAGAAAATCTGCAATGTAATCGATCCTGACTTGGCATCTTGACTTCAGTCATTTTCTCACTATCCAGAGGTAGAATCGCCGGCTGACGCCAATTCGGTCGGGTTTCAATCCTGGATTAAAAGCAATCGGAGTCTAACCGTACTGATGAGCTGTGATACAGCGAAACAGATCTGTCTGCGGATGACTATGAATATATATATATATATATATATATATATAATATTAACTATAGTAATTATAATACCAATAGTAACAGTACTAACTCTGCCAAAACTAGTACTAATTAAGCTATAATTTAAATCTTGTACAACCCATCGAGAACGAACTCGGAGGGAAAAGAAGGGGAAGTAAAAAAAAGAAACAAACGAAGTACATGAACAAAAAGTCAAATACTCGTAGGAAAGAAAAAAAAAACCCCAAAACGAAAACCCTAACATTAAAGCGCTCAATACGAAAGTAGAGCAATAAAGACAGAAAATCTAAGCAAGAGCCCACAATTTACCCTGACGAGACGTAGGGTGAAACCTAGATAGGTTTGTTGGCTTTTCCTTAAATTTTCAGCCAGGTGTATATATATATATATATATATATATATATATATATATATACCTGGCTGATGCTCTTGAAACGGACCTCCAATCAGTGTCTAACTGGGACAGGAAATGTCTTGCAAATATGAATACCCTCCAAACAAAACTGCTGTCATTTAACCACCATAGAGAAACTTTCCCGTCCGAGTCTAGTCTCCTTAAGAGCAATATCCTGCGCCTCTTTGGCCCCACTTTTTTAACCGATGTGAACTTGAACCACTACATCGAATCTATACTTACGTTTACTGCTAGGAAGGTTGTGTCACTGTGACTTGCTAGGAAACTTTTCTCGTCAGAATCCATCTTACATATTTATACATTTACCATTCTTTCGTGCATTCAGTACTGTTGCCATATCTGGCTTGATACTCCTGCTGTTCATCTCGAGGTTCTTGACAAAATCCAAAGAAGGATCTGCAATCTGACTTGATATCCTGACTTGAAATCCAGACTTCAGTCACTTTCTCATCGACGTGGCTTTCCTACTGTATTTTCTACAAACATTTTCATGACAACTGACGAGATATTTTTTCTGGCGCCCTGACCACATGAATTTAAACTTGCTCGGGGAGCTGAGTACAAATTTCAGTTGAATTCATTGCATTCACCTACGCGCAAATACCATTGGGAAAGGTATTGATCCGTCACTTCTCTCCAGTTATGGGTTAAATAACTGGACAGATTGGGTTTCATAGCCTTGGTTGGCAACCACTCTACCGCAGAAAGCAATGGCAACCTACTACGGGATAATCCTCTGCCCAGTCAGTCATGTCTCGAAGAGACATGATCGCCCAAGCGTGTATCACGTATGGAACTTAAGTGACTGACTAGATCAGCATCAATATTCCACCCTTTTACCGTTTAAATAATTAAATGTAACCGCCTCTTCTACTCTTACAGTTTCTTTTCTTACACTTCCTGCCTATAGAACTCCCTTCCATTTACTTGCTCTCTTGATAGCTATAACCTCGAAAAGTTTAAATGCAACGTTAATTGCCATTTTCTATATCCTTGTATCACATCCATCTTCTATCCTATCGTCAATACCCCCTGTACCCAGTTTTTTTTTCTCTCACTTTAACCTCCTGCGCATTAGTGGTGGTCCCGCCTTGATTGGGATGAAATGATTAAAAAACAAAAACTAAAAAGAAAAAAGAAATGAGATTTAAAATTGTAAAAACCTTAATGAACGCCAAATCATGTAAATCAAATAATTAAAGAATACTTCAAGAAGAAACATACGTAGAAAACACATTCAAAAACCTACAATACCCACATCATTTCATCCACAATGCAAGAAGAAAGGTATACAAAATATACAACCGAATAAAAAATAACATAATCCGCAATAATAATTTACATGAAAACAGATGCATAATACTACCGACTAACTCTGTCCACTATCCAGAACAACCTATCACATCTAAATAATCTTAAAATAGTCACAAACACTTTTAAAACCATTATGGATATACTCAGATCCTCAAACACTAATACCAATATTTCTGAAGCAGACATTTATAAAACAAATTGCCAAAACTGTTCGTTCCAATATACTTTGTTTTAATAAATTCATTTCGTTTTTTACCTTGAAAAAGTCAACATTGGATAAAATGCGTTGGCAACTAATATAGTTTTCATACTGTCATTTACATTTATAAAAAATCAAA
>JBBBDQ010032673.1:845000-950000 GCA_037127315.1 Ascarosepion bandense
AAGAAAAAGCTTATTTATACAATGAAAACATAAACTTTCACCTGAATATTACTATAGCAGCATAAAAAACCTCGTCGTAGATCAGGTACGTTGCAACAGTGCATATTTTTTGAATTGATTTGTTTGATGATTATTTTTAATCGATACTCGGATTTAAGTAAATATTCTGTTTATATTCAAACAGTATAATATATTTATTTCTACCGGCCTGATTATTTACGATAATTTTTTGTTACGAAAATGTGCGTCATTCGGCAGGATTCGAACCTGTGACCGCTACCCTTATAGGGGAAGCCACCATGTGATTTGGCGCGTCTTAGACTTCTCGACCACCAATGACGATCAGTCTAAACGAAGTCAAATTAAGCTTTTAACAAAATTTTCGAATTCATTGTAATAACCTGCTCTGCTCTGAAATGTATCGTAATGTCAACAAATGTAAACATGTTACGGAAATTAAAGAAAATTAAAGAAACTGGTTATAAACAACCGACAATTTGAAATGATTTATTTGAACATTATGTTCGAATCCTGCCGAATAACACACATTTTCGTAATAAAAAAAATTATCGTTAATAATCAGGCCGGTAGAAATAAAATATATAATATTGTTTGATTATAAACAGAATATCTACTTAAATATGAATATCGACAAGAAATAATGTTCAAATAAATCATTTTAAATTGTCTGTTGTTTATAACCAGTTTCATTAATCTTCGGTAATTTCCGTAACACACACACACACACACACACACACACACACACACACACACACACACACACACACATATATATATATATATATATATATATATATATATATAGTGTTTCTAAAATATATATATACCCACCGCAACGAGACTCACTCCAACTTTGGGAAAAATGCTACCCTAATCAAAGACGAAAACAATTCCTTACAACGAAAATTTATAGAGACCACTTTGATCGCAATGTCATCCACAGTAAATTTATAGAAATTTCATCATTCCTGGCAGACCTATTATCTGGGATATTTTTAATAACCAAAATTATTGAAAGAAAAAGGTACAGAATCTAAATTAAATCGGTTAGATTGTATATATACCAGTATAGGGTAGGTATGGATGGAATAAAATTTCGCATCCAAAAAAACACTATTTCTTAAAAACTGCGAATAGAGCAAATAATATTTACATAAACATAAACATGTTATAATATCACTACAAAGGTAGCTATTTTGTTTCGACAATACCCATGTCTTATCAAGTAATGAAGTTTATTTCAAGTTGAAGACTTTGAAAAGGTTAAAAACTAACCAAACCCTCCTAATCAGAGAGGCATTGTTACACAGACATTGTGGACCAATCAAAATATTACATTAATGCGGATCTCTATTTTAATCAAATATTATTATTAATGCACCAATAAATTGTTTTTAGAGTCTGTTCTCATATTCTTCAAATCAAAAATTACTTTATATTGATTGGTCCACACTGTCTATGGGACAATGCCTCACTGATTAATGGGGCTTGTTTAGTTTTGAACCTTGTAAAACTCTTCAAATTAAAATAAACCTCATCACTTGATAAGACACAATTAGTGTCGAAACAAAATAGCTACTTTTGTAGTGATATTATAACATATTTATGTTATAAATCTCTCTCTCTCTCTCTCTCTCTCTCTCTCTCTCTCTCTATCTATATATATATATATATGTATGTATGTATGTATGTATAATATATTAGTCATCCCCATACAAGCTTTTTTTGCTGTATTACAGCACATCAGTGTGGCTAGACATTCACTTGCTTCCAGCCGGGATCAAAACTCAAGCGATTTAGTGTCAGTCGGACTCCCTAAGCCATACGCGCATGGAATGAGAAAGGATATATATATATATATATATATATATATATAAACAGCATCGTTCATACGCATGTGTTGTCGCGTCAACAAATTCAGTCTCATAATTCGGCAGAAGAAAACTTTTTCCACGTAGATTTTTCGACCAATATTGTTCTTGGTATATATATATATATATATATATATATATATATATATATATATATATATTATAGTCATACTGATTTACAGGATGTATCGGCTCTTAACTGCCTCATGCGTAATAGGGAAACTATTTATACACTTGGTGGCGTCCTGTGTAAATGAATCACCTCATCTGCCTGTACCGAAGGGTTTTATCCCCTTATTTTCCCTGGTACTTATTTTGGGAGCTTTTGTCTCCTCACTATCTTCCTCGCTCTACCTAAGAGATGTGGAGGGCTCTTAGAGATCTTGACTTTTTTCTTTTTTCATGTGAGTGTTCCTCCCAGAATTGCTTATCTTCAGAGATTTCGATTTCCCTGTCATGTTTGTCTTACTCTCGATTTCACTGTCTTGTTTTTCTTATATTGACATAACACTTTCGCTTTTTTTACTTTCAGGCTCATTGTACATTTCTTCATGTCTATCATATTGCAATCTAACTTCGTTTACAAGCGCTAATATCCCATTTCCATTTTTTTTCATTATCATAGTGTTCCGTCCACTTTGCATTATGAATCTTACCTCTTGTATATTAGCTTCATTATACATTTATACCACAGTTTTTGGCATGAGAAATGGTCAATGGGGCTCAAATTTATCTACACATAAGATCGGATGGGATTTTCGATCTTCCAGCATGTGGTATTGTTTTATAGAAAGAAATATTTCTATTTTTCAGTACGTTTTTTTATAGTCAGCACTATCCTTTCTGCTAATCCGTTTGATTGCGGATGGTAAAGTGGGGTTTTATATAGTTGCATCCAATTTTGTTCAACCATTGGCATGATTCATCCTCACAGATATCTGGGGCGTTGTCGGATACTAGCGTTTTCTTAATTCCATTTCTTGGAAAAAAATATCATTGACGCTTGTTTTACGGTCGCACATATATATCTTTTGGAGACGTGTATAATTTCTAACCGGCCTGAATAGGCATCTACTAGTATCAGTAATAATTCCACTCCATTAACATAAGTATAATCCATGGAAACTTTGTTCCAAGGTTGGAACTATTAAGGCCATGTATGTATTTTTGTCTTTCTGAAATGTTTTCTTTCAGTGCACGTTTTGCACAGTTTAATATATTCTTAAACGTCTGTAAAATAATCCTGCCTTTAGCTATGACCTTTATTGCGTTGAGATTATTCCGCAAGTGGAATAAATATACATATTTTACAAGGTACCGTTACTCATTTTTGATACCTAACTTTTAAATCGAATTTTTAAAAAGATAAATTTTTTCTCTTTTAAAAGACTATTATTCTAGTTTTACTTGAAAGCTAACTTATTAAATTTACTATTTCCAGTAAGCAAAATACTCTATTTCAAACAGAAATTGTATTTATTGGAATCTAAAATTTTGAGATTAAAATTAAAAAAAAAAATTCTCCTCCATTTTTCAGCACTAGACACATTTGTAAACAAAAGTTAATTCTCGGTTTTAAAAATCTTGCAAAAATAAAATATACATCTATGACATGTTATTTTTTTTTAAATTCACAAATTTAAAGTTAAATTCATCGGATTTACACAAGTATTACTTATTTATTGCCTGCAATTTACAATAAAATTATTTTTAAACACAGTGTGTTGATCTTTCTGAAATCTTCTCCACATATTTGACTTTTGATAACAACCAGACAGATGCGAGATAAAATAAGTGTATGACGACCGGCATTGACGAAATTGTGCAATTCTTTTTTCTGTAAGGGAAAGAAACCGCGAAACAGATGACTTTTAATGTATACACAGAAATTACTATAAAAAAACTCCAAATACACACAAAATTATTATTTCAAAAATGCGAAGGCACAAAGATTTGCATTAAACATTTAACTTTCGATTAGTAAATATAATCTTCACTTAATAAGTTAATAAACTAAAGACCATAATGATGTACTTTTTAAATATTTTTGAAACTTTATAAATTATTGTAATTAAAAAAAATAATTAATTCTTTTATAATTTCATTATTAATAAAAATATTTTCTTCAGACTATAATGTTCTTAATATATATTATTTATTAAAGCAATTAAAAGCTTATCAAAATAATCAATGTCATAGTTTTATTGCATTTTTTATTTTACTATTGGGAACACATTTTTGAAAACAAAAGCAAAATGTTTGAAGAAAATAATAGATGATTTATATTCCCCAATAAGTCCTGCGTTTAACTGATAAAACTAATTTTCCCAACAAAATTTAATTTAATAAAATTTCATGAATTTAAGCGGAATAGAGTAACAGATGTAAAAAATAAAATATTTTTACTAGGATTTTTAAAAAATAGTAATATCTCAAAGAATTTCCTTCATTTGTGAATAAGTCCGGAATGTTTCATTAAAATTCGACAAATATTTGATTTTTGCAAAAATTTCCAAATTAATTAATGTATTTTTCACAGGAAAAAAACTGGGTTATGTAGTATTACATTTTCCATTGTAAACTCTCGTAACAATTTGGTTACAAGATTTTTTACCAAAATTTTTAAAGTGTTAGAAAGAATTAAATTTTTTTAAAATAATTAAAAAATACTTTGATCTTTCTTTTTAATAACAAACATTTTGAAAGAAAAACTTCATTTTTATTAAGTTTGGAGCCTTTTTTCTTCATACTATGTTGTTTTTTTAGCGATTTAGGGGAGATACCTAACAATTAATTGTCAATATAAACCACATTGACCGAATATTATACAGTGAAAATAACGAAATGTTTTATACAAAGAAAATTGAACGACAATTACGCGAACATACACCGTTGTACAACTGCTCCCGTTTTCTTTCTTTTAACGTACAGTCAGCTTTAAACACAATGGAGTCACATGATGTAATCTATTTCTATTTTTCCTCAGTTTAAATCATTTGCGGCAGTGTGCAGTAATATGAATCTATTTTCGGGATGTATGATGAAATTTCTTTGGCCTTGAAAAATAATGCGTCATCCATTATTGCATCAGGTTTTTATCCCACCCAGACACTATTGTGTAGAATGTTGATTATTTGACCTAAGGCTATTGTTTGCGATGGACGTGATTCCAAGGAAGCGTACGAAAATTATAACGCTGCACGAGCACACTGGCAAACCTTACAGTGAGATCGCGGATATTGTTAGTGAGTCTTTCAACTGTCAGTCGTGTCATCAAGGCGGAGAAACAAACTAGATCTATCAGTGCAAAACGTAAAAATTATGTGGTCGGCAGAGGAAAACAACGACAAGAAACGACGTATACGTAATCAGGTAAAGTGTGAAAGATCCTAAGATGACATTTTCCTTTTTGTTTCTATTTATTTGCAGAAGGATGTAAATAGCGAAAATTTATTAATTTAGCATGGTCTAATCTTCTACCAGATTATGAAGGAGAAATCATTCAGTGTGTATATTTTCCTTGTGCAACATCACATGTCACAAAACAGTTCTTATTGAATGAAAATTTTTCAGTTTTTAGAAGACTGGCAAGAAAAAAGTTCAGATCTAATTGAACCATTGTTGTGTGAACTGAAAAATATGTCACAAGCGTTAAATAGCTTTGTGATTACTGTTATGAAGAATGGGAAAAATTCCCTCTAAGAAAATCTGGACCTTGTTCCATTCAATGCCTCATCGAATTGAGGTTATTATTCGAGTCAAATGCAATATAATTGCTAACTCCATGATTTGACATTTTGTAATTTTATTCATAATAAAGATCAATTTTTGAAAAAATAATCCTTTTAACTTAAGAGTTGAATATTTGTTTATATTTCTAAGCTGAGGTATACATCATTCGAATTAATCGGGGAATGCGCATTGTGGTGCAGTGGAAATCGGCTCGGAAAGAGAAATCGGAGAGCCGAGTTCGAATTTCAGTTGAATTCATTGCATTCACTTCCCCACAAATATCCTTGGAAAATGTATTAACCAATCTCTTCTCTATCCAGCTATTGATTCCATAGGAGGAGAGAATGGATACTATAACCTTACTTGGCAATCAGTTTACCGCAGAAAATAATGGCAACCTACTACGGGGAAATATTCTGCCTGACTTTTCGGACTATTGACCTCGTTTTTGTTGCCACTTGGCTATGTATCTTCAAATAAACATAACCCAGTAGATTAAAGCTTTGGTTGGATCTAGTGACTTAACCCAAATAGTTGTGAGTTCAATACCTGGCCTAGGCAGTAGTAAACCAAACTTAGAGAGTTGAGTTAACTGGAAATAATTTAAAACATCTGGAAGTAGCATGAATTATGGAACGAGAACAATGTACCCTAGTGATTGAAATAAAGGGTCCAGTTCAAAATTTTAATCACCTGAAGAAGTTTTTAAGCGTACAACGGCTAAAATGTCGTGAATATGGTAACAAATATGAAAACAAAACTCCGAACAGTGTAAATAATGTAAAATTAGGAGCTCAAACCTGGAAAATTCGCTAGTGGCTCAATATTTATGTATATTCTCTTTTCAGCATCAATATACTTATGTTGCTCTATCATTTTCTATACAGCATGAACAAAACTGAATTAATATGCTTTTTTGACTCTTATGGAATACTACTGTCATATATGGTCAGGCACACCCGCTATTGATCTCAGTGTTCTTGACAGGCTTCAAATGAGAATCAGTAATGTGATAGGTACCAATTTGGCGTCTCGACTCCAGCCGCTTTCTCACCGACGGGATGAGGCTTCCCTCTGTCTGTTCTATAGATATTTTTCATGGCTTCAGCTCTAACGAACTTAAGTCATTTGTGCCCCTGCCACAGGAGTTTACCCTTGCAACTAGGATGGAAACTGGGTCCCACCCATTCACAGTTAGATCAACCAAATGCAGACGACAATTTTACTCCATTAGCTTCTTTTCTCGCACTTCCCCCTGTGAAACTCTCTTCCTTATTCTTGCTTTCCTGACGGCTGCAACCTCCAGGAATTTAAATGCAATGTCAATATCCATCTCTTAACCACTTGACTCTAGTTCATTCTACATCACCCTGTATATCTTTTCCTTTCTCTCTATCTTTGCAATTGTCTTCACACCTGTATTTTCATCCTTCGCTTGCTCCTTTCTCTGACACCCCTTGTAGCTGGTTCGTTCACTTCTTTACTCTCCTCCTATCTAATCTTTTATTCTTTGTAACCCCTGCGCACCAGTGGTGTTACCGCCTTGCATGGGGTGAAACGATTAAAAAAAAAAGATTATTAAATGTATCGAGAAAGACATACTGCTAACCACTCTCAATTTGGGGGTAAAATTATCAAAATTAAGGTTGTCAAAAAGTTTTTGACTCCAGTGTGATACTAAGCAATATTTACATACAGCCTCTAGTATAAACCCAACAAATATTTTCATAGAGATTTAAATATAAGAACAAAACAGATTTCGATATTAACTAACTCAACGTGTCTTCAAATACATCAATACAAGTTTTCACCTAACGTTAAATATTGGACACCAAGAGAAAAAGCAAAAATCTTAAAATGCATTATGTATGTGATACAGTAATCACGTGATTTCTCATGCTACCTGCAACCAAATCAGGCTAAGAATGGCGGACTGATGTCATATTCATATTTCATTTTCCAATCTTGATAGAGACCAAAAGCATCTCCGAATCCTTGTGGGTGACGAATTATTCTCCACTCTCCAACCTCCAAATTTTCTCACACAGGCAGGATGTGGCAAGCCTCTCGTTACTCTATCGTAACTTTCACAGAAAGTGCTTTGATGAACTACATTCCCTGGTGCCGCCAATTCCAACTTTGACAAGGACACGCCATGCCACTTACATAGTAGCAAACTTCTCACATTTCCCTGTATTTAATTGGTGACATATAAGTTCCACTCTAACAGCTTCTTCCCGCTGCTCCGTGGAATTGACTCCCAAGAAGATGATTTCCCGATCACTACAATTTTAACCTGTTCAAGGCTAGAGTTCACCTTTATCTCCCACTTCAATACGCAAAAATTCCTCCTAACTTAACCCCTCTAACTTGAGTGACCTCTAGGCCTTGTAAAGAGTCAACCACACCGTAAAAATATTTTCAAACAAAATCTTGCTCCTAAAATTATTATGTTTGAATTTAGTCATGAAAACAACGTAAAACTATTTTAGCATAAGGCCATAATCGTACATCATCTATGGAATAAACTCATTTCACAGTAATATTGGTTTGATGCCATTCACTATCTTACAGTAAAACAATTCTTATTCGTAGAGACATATCGGTCTGTTATGACCACAATTTCACCCCACATATCCACAATCCCTTCAACTCAACCAATCCGTATAAAGTTACGAAAGATCTCTTGGCTGCATCTTCCTATAAAAGCGCTTCTCTTAATTCCGTTTTGCTATTTCCAGACTGTCACTTCTTTCCCACTAAAGAGAAACACCTCACCTTTCCCTAATCAGCTATATATATAGGCAGACAGTTCTCTTTGACAAACAGCTTTGCCATCAATTTGCGCTGTGTGGAATCGGCGTTCCGGCGGTGCCCTATTCATTCCAATTAGTCGCTCATAGACTGCAATAGTTAGTGACACACCAAGTTGAAATCTTCGCTTCCTGTCAACCAGCAGGGTGATCAATGGCGGGAAGCGAATAAACTGTAAGATGAAAACAGTCAAGTAAATCTTTTCGTTAAGAATTCTAGATAAGTGGAGGATTAGAAACATGAGCGATGAAACTGAATAACACACGGAGACGAACAAATACAGAAACACACACACACACACACACACACACACACACACACACACACACACACACACACACACACACACACACACACACACACACACACACATATATATATGAATACATTGGGCGTGTTTGATAAAAAATGTTAGAAAAATTGGTTACTGTCCAAATATACATTAATATACTTACATGCATACATACTTACTCACGTACACACACATACATACATATATATATATATATATATATATATATATATATCAATAAATTCTGAAATTACATTCAGTTGAATAGCTATTTCAGCGAGAAAATTCTCTCTTCATCAGCAACGATAAAAAAAATTATTTATTCAAATATGGCACATAGAATCTACATATCGGAAGGAGCCCAAGAAAAATATCCATACACAGGAATTTAAAAACAAAATGAAGGTGGGAGGGGTATCAAGAAAGAAAATATTATATATATACATACAGTCATCCGCAGACAGATCTGTTTCGCCGTATCACAGCTCATCAGTACTATTTGACAGCCGATTGCTTTTTACCCAGGATTGAAACGATAATATTTTACAAAACTTTAACAAAATTAATAAAAATAACCTGATAACAGGAATTAACAATTTAGACAAGAAAAATGTAACGGTATAAACCCTATAGATTGCCGGTTAGAAAACAGGTGCCTAAGGGAATCAATCGACTATCAATGCGAAATATCTTCAAAGGAAAACCAAAATAATATAAAAATTTATATAAAAAGTACTACGAATACTCTAAAGCGGCGTATTTACCAGCAAACCTCTTCATTTAATAAGAACAAATACAAAAATAGAAGATTCCTATCGAAATATCATTTGTTAGGAAACAAAACAAAACAAAACAAAACACCCACAATAAAGTGGAAAATTCTAAAAAAAGCAAAAACATGTAAGTCCTTAAATGAACCATGCTCATTATGTTTATACGAAAAACTATGTATTATTAAATCACTTAAGAATAAAAAATCTATTAAATAAACGCAATGAGATAAATGTTATAATGTAGACATTAGAAAATGGGTAAAAATCTAAATGAATTAACATGCATATAATCAACAAGTTCTTAAAGAAAATGAAATACTGACAAAGTATCAAAATAAATTAAAACGTATATTTATTTAATTAAAAAAAATTCTTTTTATAAAAAAGCCTTACAACAAATAAATAGATAGACCTAAAATAATAAGAAAGTGAAAAATACAGCCTTGGTACTAAATGAGAATATCACATCAAAGGCAATAAAACTAAAGGAAGAAGAGAGGAAAAAAAAGGGAAAATGATAAGATCAGGTTAAAGGCAGGTTAACATCTTGACCGTTAAGAAAGGAAAGGAAGAAGAGAGAAGGGTAGGATGAGGAAAAAAAAAGAAAAGAAAAAAGAAAAAAGTTGGTTAGTATGTATTCTTTTGGGCCAAATCCCAAAATGAATCTTCGCTCTGATTAGTCAAAAGAAACACACATGTAGATTTTATATCTTCCCACATACATACACAGCAAGCCAAAAGTTTTTGTTATTTAAAAGTAAATCATCTGCACAATCAACATCAAACATTGTTTGATGATGAGAATCTATATCGAAACATAGAAATTTCTGTGTTGCAATGTACAATTAATTCATAACTATATAATTATATTAAGCTCTATAATAGGTATTATATTGAGCCCTTTTCATAATAAAATAAATGCCGGGGCACTCAAAATAGTAAAACCTTGAGTCCTCTTCATCTGGAATTATATATATTAAGCTCTCATTACGATTGAATTCTCTAGAGAAGAAAATTTTAAAAACAGTGGCCACTTCTGCTATATATGCGTGACTCTTCAGAAATGAATTGAGTGCTTTTGGTGACTGGCGTGTTTATACACTGCTTATATACAAGACGTTAAAATTTCCCATCTCCGATTCCATGCGCCTATGGCTTAGGGAGTAGGGACTCCGACTGACACCAAATCGGTCGAGTTTCGATCACGGCCAATATCAAGTAGATGTGTCTAGCCACACTGATGAGCTGTGATACAGTGAAATAGGTCTGTATGTGGATGACTAATATATATATGATCAATTCTGAATGAAATTAATTATAAGTCTAGCAACAATATTTAAAATGTTTAGAAAAAGTATTTAAAACATCTAAATTGTCCTTTAAAAATTACAATTATAAGAGAATATTTTAAAACACGTAAATTATATGAAAAATATTCTGTATATATAAAATACCTTCCTTTCATAAATTTTTAATTGATACAGCTCATTCTACATGCAGTCAGAAAATGCATAACTCTCAGTGACATTAACTCTTGTCTTAGTAATTCAACCTTGAAGATTATCTTGAATGAGATTGAAAGTACTTGGGAAAATAAAATGAATGTCGGAAACTACGGAGCCTTTCTTAATAATTTTAATTGGGACAAGAGGAAATTGATTCGAGAATATGAAAGGATTAAGATAATAATAAATGTTTAAATTATTCAACCAAACATGCTTGAATGAATATATGCTACCTAAATACAGGGTACTCCAAACTTTGATGGACAGTAAATGATAACATTTATTTTAAGATTACAAATACAATTATATTTACTCATACAAATATTATATTGACAATTAAATTTTATTGTATAGTCATAATGAAGACCGTTCTGATAATATAACCGATACACTAACCTATTCTACTTACAGTCCACCTCCTTTTGATCTAATATACCCATCTTTTTACGATTTCCTTTACGAATGAAAATGTAGTCAGAAAAGATGGTTAAACTAGCTCGTCGAAATAAATTATAGTTTATAACCATTTTATATGATGTGCTGAGTTTTTCTTCAGATATATATATATATATATATATTAGAATAAAATTTCGAATAAAATTAGAATAATCTATATATAATATATATTAGAATAAAATAATTTATATAATAATATATATTAGAATAAAATTTCGATATTCTACACTTTCATGGGTAATAAGTATTTTTTTCTCTCTTTGGGGTTTTTTGAATGAGCGAATAATTATTTTTTGTAAATCACCGTTACAAATGTCTACTCTCAGTACGGACACGTGAGCGTCTGTGTGTAATGATTTTCGAGAATATTTTGAAGATTAACTGTTGTATCATTTGGGTCTGACGAGCAGCGGCGAAATACGCATTACCCATGAAATTGTAGAATATCTAAAAATTTTTGTAAATTATATTACTCTGTTAAATTAAATAAATGAATTTAACATTGAGTTCTTTTGAGTTCGTCTCTGTCGGAATTTACCTGGCTAATATACCAAGTATTCTATGTTATATATATATATATATATATATATATATATATATATATGGTGTGTCAAATATACTTTTTAGGGGCGGCTTCTAACACCAAAACAAAGTAAAATGTCCATATAAACATACGGACATCGTTCTACCTCAACACAACAATTCATAACAAATGTTGAAAATCTCCTCCGCTTGCTTCTACACACGCATCCAACCATCACGCATCACGCATCACTGACTGGCGGTTCCTTTTAAATACTCTCACAATGTGTTGATTGGTTTTACAGGACCCCGTAACCATTGATGATTGTTTTACGTGCCCCCACGTAAAGCAAGGAATGAGTTTGGTGGAGTGTGCAGTCCATGGATCCGGTCATAGCCTATCCATCATTTATAGCAGATGTCAGCCAGTTCATCGAGAAAACTGTGACTAAAATATGCTGAAGCCCCACCATAAATAAACCACCTGTATCTTGGTATTAGCAAGGATGCATCCTCTAACAGGTGTGGAAGTGTGTACGAAATAAAGTACCTGTAGACAGTTCCTGAAAGACGTTCTGGAAAAACATATTGACTTACTAGAGAGTCACCTATTAAACTGATGCTTGTGTTTAGCCTCATAATACCACAGGGATTACGATCCGCCCACAAAGTTAATACTCATCTACTAACCACTGGCCTCTAGCTCTCTCCCCTCCCTTGTATAACCTTCCCTTTCTCTCCACCTATGTATCTGTCATCGCACCTTCTTTCTCAGCTTTCTATTGTTCCTTTCTAACTAGATTGTACTCCTCACTCTTTTCTAATTAATCTTTTTACATTTATGTAACCCCCTGCACATCAGTGGCGTTTCCGCCTTGCTCGGGGTGAAATGATAAAAAAAAATGTTGGTTGCGTAAATTTCTTCTATCTCTTCCAAATTCTGCTTTATCTATAAACAAGAGTAAAGAGACAGACAACAGATCGGCAATATGTGCCATAAATCATCGGCAAAAAGTTCCCCTGTGGTGAGTGATCAGAGGGCCAAATACCGACCCTTGCAAATGATACGGATAAAGGATCTGCACTTGAACTACCCGCAATGCGGTACTATGAGATGTATGATAAGCTAGGGCCATTTGATGTGTGCTGATACTTGGACAGTCTTCGACAGCCTGTAGAATGTGTTCTTGGTGGCCAGGCATACGAGTGGACTTCAGTCTTCCTCAATCTATAGTTTTGGTACCACAGATCCTGTTTCAGCAACGTGGCGATAAACAGCAGCAAAATTAGATGACTCGGCTGCCTTTGATCTGGAAAACGTAATCTGATGCAGCTGTGCAGCCTCGCGTTCATTACCATATGTGGGAGCGTATCTAAAAATCGCATCTGCCTGATCAAGATATTAATATTATAATATTATTAAATAGAACACTTCTAGATTAACTCACCACTACAAATGTTAAACACTGAACTAAAACTAACCACTAATGACAATTGTAACCCATTTTATATGGCAACACAACACTATCTATATAATAAGCTATAAACGAGAGATTTTTGATATATATTTATATGATATTCTGTCCTACTTTGGGGCGGAATCCTCACACTAATATATATATATATATATATATATATATATATATATATATATATATATATATATATTCCATTTGTGAACGAGTTATTACGCGCCCTAGGTTTCTAGGTGTCTCTTTTGAAATAACTGATTTTATCGTAATTTAGATAGTTTCATAAAAAAACAAAAGGCCAGAAATTTAGATAGCATTGTATAAAAGAAGACCATTAATAAAGGATGCAGCTGTAGAGACAAAAATAAATGTCCACTTCAAGAACTTTGCAATACAAAAAAGTCATTTACAATGCAAAAGTACATGACTTAAATGGCCAAAATAAAATATATTGGAGATCAACCAAAGACACATTTAAGACCAGGTGGTTCAATCACAAGTCAACATACAAAAAAAGAAAACTTAAAAAACTGTACAAAATTGGTTAACCAACTGTGGAAATTGAAATCAAAATATGGAAAAGACCCAGCCATAACGTGGAGTATAGGGAAAATAGCCAAGCCTTACAACAATGGCAAAATATGTAGACTGTGCCAGGAAGAAAAGTTAGCGATTATGCTATTCCCAAACAAAAATGAACAGAAATTATGACTAAGTCTAACCATACTAAAAATCTCTCTTAGATTCATACAACCATGGATGAAAACCTTATAATTTCTTGTAATTTTAAAAGTTGCGTGTTCCAAGATTCGCTGCTACGTGAGCGTTAAAAAAAGACACCGTTATGTGAGCGTTCTTAAAAAAAACGGTAAACGGTAAAATCAGTTATTGCAAATCGCCTGAAGACATCACTCATGGTAGAAACTTAGATCGCGTAAGAACTCGTTTACAAATGAAAAATATTCAAAAGTTCTACAATATAATTTTATTGAACACTTTTTAATACAGATGTGCACTGGTCTAATTTTATTATGACCAGAAACTAAGTAATTAAACATTATATATATATATATATATATATATATATATATATATATATGCAAGAGAATGTAGTTTCGAATTTTAGCGGAGAGCGCATATTTTCTTAAATAATATTTCTCTAATATTCATGTTGGTAAACGAAAATGCTGTTTAATAAAAGGAGTGTTTATTTAAATAATAGTATCCCCTAAAAGTTTAAAGTTTATTTTAATGTGTGTATATATATATATAGTCTTTTCTGCAAAGATCATATATATATATATATATATATATATATATATATATATATATGGGGTGCGTGCATGAGTGCTCTCGCGTGTGTGAGTGCGAATTTTTGTGTATGTCTGTATATTCCGAAAATGTGACCGTGTTTAAGTTTCATTATAGTCGATTATTGAAGGTGGTGACTTCTTGAGAATATCGGTCTGGAGTCAGTCAGTGAAGTGCTATACGTGATACATGCTTGGGCGATCATGTCTCTAAAGAGACATGACTGACTGGGCAGAAGATTATCCCGCAGTAGTTTGCCATTGCTTTCCGCGGTAGACTGGTTGCCGACCAAGGCTATAGAACCCAATCTGTCCTGCTATTTAACCCATAACTGGAAGGAAGAGATGGATTAATACCTTTCCCAAGGGTATTTGCGCGTAAATGAATACAATGGATTCAACTGGAATTCGAACTCGGCTCCCTGGCTTCTCGTTCCGAGACGATATCCACTGTACCACAACGCACATCCCGGTCTGGAGTAAGGGTTTGCTCTTACTCGTTTTCTAGTGGTGCTTGTACATCAAACGTATCATACAGTACTTTCATAGGGTCTTCCATGTTTTCAGGCCTCTCTTCGATAAACCTTTTCTTTAGTTAATTGCAATGTCTTTTATTATTATTTCTTTTATTATTATTTCTTTCATTATTATTTCGATTATTGAAGGTGGTGATTCTTGAGAATATCGGCCTGGAGTAAGGGTTTGCTATTACTCGTTTTCTAGTGGTGCTTGTACATCAAACGTATCATACAGTACTTTCATAGGGTCTTCCATGTTTTCAGGCCTCTCTTCGATAAACCTTTTCTTTTTCTAACATATTTCCGATTCGTGACATTATTACTTTTTTTTCTCACTTTACTTTTCCATCTCTGAGTAACACTTTTTAGCGATTTTTTAAAAAAAATTGGTATTTTATTTTTTGTCCGTTTGTACTCTTTTTGACTTGCTAACAACTTGTCGAACAGCCATTTAATTTTTCTTCGGAACATTATTTCTGCCGGCGACATACCTGACGGTGTTTTGGGATTTGGCGTTATCCGGTAAGCTCTCCAAAATTTTTGTTGTGCTTCTTCGCTCACTTTCCATGATTTGCTTTTTTTCAAAGCTCTCTTTAAAGTGTTTCCAAACCATTCGGTCTATCCGCTTCATTTTTGGTGATTCAACGGGATATTAATATGATCAATTGAGAAAATTTACTAAAAAATTAAAATTCGTGAGCAGCGAATTGTGTATGGTTATCCGAAACTATGGCATCCGAAATGCAATATCTTGCAAACAGTTCGTGAAAAAAATTCACTCACCATAGAAGTTGTTTTTTGGACTTACGTATTTTAGGCCACTTAGTAAAGTTACCCATTACAACAAAATAATGTGATCCGTTTAGACATGCGAAATCTATGTGCAACTCTTGACCTCGGAGTATCTGTTTTTGGACAAGTTTGTAATTTCGTTATAGGTGATTTTTATGCCTGAAGTAACTCTTCAGGTTATTACTACTTTTCAATGCCTTGATCAATTTTGGTCCGGTATTCATAGCTTCTCATAAGAGATTTCACTATGAAATTCATTTAGTATCCGCTTTTGTATTATCAGAGAGTTTAGTGCCATAACGTGATACACGCTTTCGGCGATCATGTCTCAAAAGAGACATAACTGACTGGGCAGAATATTATCCCTCAGTACGATGCCATCGCTTTCTGCGGTAGACTGGTTGCCAGCCAAGGCTATAGAACCCAACCTGTCCTATTATTTAACTCATAAGTGGAGGGAAGAGACAGATTAATACCTTTCCCAAGAGTATTTGTGCGAAAGTGAATGCAAGGGATTCAACTGGAATTCGAACTTGGCACCTGATTTTTCGTTCCGAATTGATATCCACTGCACCATAACGCACATCCCTTTTGTAATATACTAGGTATAATAACTATTTGTGCGAACATCAGTACTCCGTAAGCTGTTCAAGTTTGGATTGAGTAAACGGATAAGCGTTCAAGTCTGAATTGCGTTCTTTCTTACTTTGTTTTAGCTGTTTTTCTTTTGCTATTTTTCTTTTTTTTTTGTTTTGTTTTCCCGATAAACATGTCTTGTTCTTTTTTTACTTTTATTTCTTCCAGGAAAACTGGTGATTAACGTACTAATTTGCATGGTATATTTTTAATTTCTATTTCACTTTTTAGTGCGACAATAACAGTGTCCTTAAACGATTCAGTATTTTTGGTATCAATATTGACAAGCCGTCTGTATGTCTGAATTTTTTGGACGTTTGGTATTCCATCCTTAAATCGTAATTTAACAAAATGCTACCCATTTTTTTTCGAACCATAAATTGATAATAGAGGTATGTGGTCTCTCTGCAATTAAAAACCACTTCTGTGTATAAATTAGTGAATTTTTCACTGCAAATACTATTGCTAACGGCTCTTTTTCGATCTGGCTGTAACTTTTACTGCTGATAGTAGCGAATGCGAAGCATGTGGGACGGCTTTCATATTACCGTCATCATACTTTGTAAAATTACTGCTCCTATACCAAACATCACTAGCATCTGAAGCCACTACGATTTCTGCTTTTGGATCGTAGTGCGCTAATGATAAGTTTGATGTTAGCATTTTTTTTATTTCTTCAAACGCCTTTTAACACTTATCAGTCCACTTCCACTTTACGTCGTTTTAAGCAAATTGTTCAGTAGAGCTCTGAATTTCTGCATATTAGATACATAAAGTTTTCTACTCCTGGGAATGTAACACTTGTTGGGAGCAGGCATATTTTTAATTGCACTTGTTTTCGACGGATCTGTTTGATGACCATTTTGTCAATGAGCTGTCCTAAGAACTTAATTTTTAGCACACAGAATTCTCATTTTTCCTTACTGAGTTTGAACCGTACCCTCGTATTTTTTCAAAAACTTTTCACTTGCCCGATATGTTGTTACTTAGTATTTTGATTAATATATAATCCAGGGTTGTGCGTTGTGATGCATTTGATATCGGCTCGGAACTAGAAATCAGGGAGCCGAGTTCGAATTCCAGCAGAATTCATTGCATTCACTTACGCGCATACCCTTGGGAAAGGTATTAATCCGTCTATTCCTTCCAGTTATGGGTTAAATTGCAGGACAGATTGGGTTCTATAGCCTTGGTCGGCAACCAGTCTACCGCAGAAACATGGTAACCTACTGCGGGATAATCTTCTGTCCAGTCAGTCATGTCTCTTTCGAGACATGATCGTCCAAGTGTGTATCACGTATGGCACTTAACTGACTTATATAAAATATAGCTGGAGTTAGTTTTATACTAAAAGGAAGTCGTTTGAACTTATAGAATCCCTTGTGCGTATTTATAGTGGTTAATCGTGAACATTTTTCTGCAACTTGTATTTTTAATTACACTTCAGAAAAATTCAGCTTCGAAAACATTTTCTACTATTTAACTTCGCAAAGATTTCCACTAGACTTGGTAATGTGGATTTATGAGGTTCGAAACACTTTTTAACCCTGTCTAAAAATCAGCACGAACACGAATTTTAACACATCACTCAATAAGTCTGCCCGCTTCTACCAAGCGCCCGTAGCTCAGAGATAGAATCTTCGACTGACGTCAATTGTGTCGAGTTTCAATTCTGGGTAAAAGCAATCGGATGTCTAACCGTACTGATGAGCTGTGATACAGCGAACAGATCTATCTGCGGATAACTATTTACGCTCTCACATCTCTGGAAGAATGGTAGACTTTGAAAAACAGTAGCTACTCTAGCATTTACGCATCGTTCATTCAGCAATGAATTAGAACACTCTCAGCTATTGGGCCCGTATAATGATAATATACACGCTAAAAAGTCATCCTCCTTCTACCGAGCGCCCGTAGCTCAGAGGTAGAATCGTCGACATTTTTGACAGTATTTATTTATTTCTATTATTATATATATATATGACGTAGAAAGCGATAGAGTTTTTGGATATTTTTTAACGTAAACCTAACTGTAATAATACTTTTAAATGTTGTTTTAAAGAAAAAGTTTTTAAGTGTATGTAAAACATGTTTAACTATTTAAATATTTATAAAGATTCAAAATACCGAAGTCCCTATTTAACCCTAGCCTATATGTATTTAATTTTAAACTCCAGTATTTTTCTTTCTTTCTTTCTTTCTTTCTTTTTGCGTGAGTATGTGGAACACTGGATTTTAAAATTAAATACATATAGGCTCGGGTTAAATAGGGATTTAGGTATTTTGAATCTTTATAAATATTTAAATAGTTAAACATTTTTTTTAGATTTTACATTTTTTTAGATACACTTAAAAATGTTTTCTTTAAAACAACATTTAAAAGTATTATTACAGTTAGGTTTACGTTTAAAAATATCAGAAAACTCTATTGCTTTCTACGTCACGTGATGTAAACTTCTCTCGAAAGACGCTCCTCACGACGAACGCTCCTATGCCTCCCAAAACTACCATACGAACGCGGGCGTCCCTCAAGGTTCCATTCTAGGTCCCACGCTCTTTCTGATCTACATTAATGATCTCCCCGACACAATTAGATCCCAAGTTGGCATGTATGCCGACGACACAACAATCTACTCTCGCATCGATCAGAAACCAGGTCTGGACGACAAAGTGAACCTCGCTGCCGTACTTGAAAGGGACCTCCAATCCGTAGTGGCCTGGGGTAGGAAATGGTTGGTAAATTTCAATGCCTCTAAAACAAAGCTGTTATCAACTAACCACCATAGACAATCGCATCTACCTCCCATTAGCATGGGACAGGTTAGCCTCCCAGAGAGTAAAATACTACGCCTCCTTGGCCTTACACTCTCGGCGGACCTCAAATGGAATGACTATATTGAATCCATTGCCAAATCTGCTGCTATGAAAGTCGGCTCCCTGTGCAGGGCCCGGAAATTTTTCCCACCTGAATCTATTCTGCACATATACAAATCTACCATCCGCCCGTGTATTGAATATTGCTGCCATATCTGGTCGGGTGCCCTCTCCTTGGGCTTCTTGACTAAATACAAAGGAGGATCTGTAACGTGGTTGATACTGACCTGGCAGACCGGCTGCAGCCGCTCTCTCACCGGCGTGATGTGGCTTCCCTGTGCCTCTTCTACAAGTACTTTCATGGCTTCTGCTCCGATGATCTTAGATCACTGGTGCCGCCTAAGCACGAATTTACACGAGATACTAGATTAGCAACTAGGTCCCACCCTTTTACAGTTAAACAAATAAGATGTAACCGTAAATTCTACTCCAACAGCTTCTTTTCTCGCGCTTCCCGCCTGTGGAACTCCCTTCCACAAGTCTGCTTTCCCGACAGTTACAATCTCCAGGTGTTTAAATGTAGGGTCAATAGACACCTCCTATCACACTAACTCCCAACTATTCTCAAAACACTCTCATCTACCCAACCCTCATTCTCATTATCCTTACCCGCCTATCACCCACCCTCTAACATTTCCTATATTTAATCAGCCTTTCTCCACTCTACGTAGCCTCCTGCGCAGTAGTGGCAGTGACATGCCTTGCTCGGGGTGAAACGCTTATAAAAAAAAAAAAAAAAAAAAAAAAAAAATTCAAAATCATTGTTTCTGATGAAAGGCCGAGGCCGGTCTGAAATATCAAATATATATATATATATATATATATATATATATATATATATATATATAATAGAAATAAATAAATACTGTCAAAAAATACATTTTTAAACTTACAACGTTTTAGTAGTTTTTCCTATATATATATATATATATATATATATATATGTATGTGTGTGTGTGTGTGTGTGTGTGATAAAAATATATAAATTTTTATATATAAAGAACAATTTTGGAAGAAAGATGTATTATAAACTGTAAAATGTTTCATTCTTTAGGACTGTGGATTAGTTTTGTTTACATTGATGTGACTACACATGCGCACAAAGAAGAGTTACTGAGAATTTTAAATTTAGAAAAACAAAGTTATATGTTTTGGAGTTTCATTTAGATTCTTTCTCTTTTCATTTCTATTTTCTTTACTAATTATCCCACATTTTGTTTACAGGAAATCTGCTAAGAAAGGTGAAACATTGCAAGAACCCCGACGCAAATTTACTGTGGATGATATTTTCTAAATAATTTTTATCTTTGCAAATTGATTTCTCTTTCTATTAGAATAACATGTTTATGTCAAAACGTTAGTTACCTTCGTTACGGTGAGCATTTAATGCTTCTAATATGTTGTTTTCTTAATGCCTCTGTTGTTTTCATTCAATATTCTATTTAATCTTCTTTCTCCGATATATTCTTTCTGGTAATCTTTACAGGTGATACAGTAAATTCCTCTTTCAAGATTTGGCCTCTTATTTTGCGTTATATTGATTATATATTGGTTTCTTGGTTTTAATGCTTAAACTAGTCACTACCGATAAAAATCCTAACAAAAACGACAACACAATATTCATAGCCTTGACCTCTAACACTCTGTACTCAGGAAAGTATTGTAGAATAGGGCAACATTTGCATTGTCTGTCGGAATCGTAAAAAAATAGCGCCACTAATCAAGCCTGTTGTTAAAATAAGACAATGTAAATGACGGCATAGCTTGGTAAACCCTTATTTATGCAATTCCACCTTACAAAGTGTACCTAGTTGCAAAAGCACATCTGCGTATCTGTGCACAAATGAACACACTGAATGGTGTGTGTGTATCATTTGCTATAAATGCACGCTAACAAATTAAATACTCTTTCCTTTTCATTCAGTTCTTCTCCGCATCTTAAGCATTTGTTTGCGATATCGTTAAACCCTTTAGTGAGCATGCGCAATGAAAGAAACTGGAGCCGTGACATCAGGTTTCTTTTCTGTAAGTCATCAGCAGCACCTTGTTTCTTCTCACTCTCTCTCTCTCTCTTTCACACTTTCTCTCTATTTTGTTATGTTCACTTCAAGATGGCTTTTGTCTAATCTTTAATGGACACATTAACGGGTAGATAGTTTGTATTAAGTGTTCGGTGCAAAGTTTGTCAACGAAGCTTAATGGCGTTTAAGTCTCGATTTTATATTGGCCTAATGAAAATTCAGCGGGTAGCATTGTGTGGCAATCGTGTCCGATATGAAAAGGCTCTGGCTTCAAATCTGTTTGGACAAAATGGATTTTCTTTTTGTCCGGATATTAACGGAGGAAAATAAATAAAAGAAAATAACTGCAAACAGATGGCAAGAAGAAAATTAACCATTTTACCGTCATTTTCTTATCCTTCTTTCTTTCTTTCTTTCTTTCTTCCGTTCTTCTTTCTTTCTTTCTTTCTTTCTTTCTTTCTAAAAGCATTACTTCCCTTTGTTTTTCCTTTCTTTATTCATACCTAAACCCGTTGCTTATCTATCTATCTATCTATCTATCTATCTATCTATCTATCTATCTATCTATCTATCTATGTCACTTCATTATCTATCTATCTATCTATCTATCTATCTATCTATCTATCTATCTATCTATCTATGCTTTATTTTTTCTGCTCTCAGACCTAAGCACGTTGTTCTCCTTTCTTTCTGTTTTTACATCACTTTTCTCTTCTCCATAATTTAAAATCTTTCTTTCTTTCTTTCTTTCTTTCTTTCTTTCTTTCTAAAAGCATTACTTCCTTTTGTTTTTCCTTTTTTCTTTCTTTATTCATACCTAAACCCGTTGCTTATCTATCTATCTATCTATCTATCTATCTATCTATCTATCTATCTATCTATCTATCTATCTATCTATCTATGCTTTATTTTTTCTGCTCTCAGACCTAAGCACGTTGTTCTCCTTTCTTTCTGATTTTACATCACTTTTCTCTTCTCCATAATTTAAAATCTTTCTTTCTTTCTTTCTTTCTTTCTTTCTTTCTTTCTTCCTTTCTCAATGAATAATTTCTATGTCTCTCTACTTTATTCCCTTGTAATTTTCTTCTTTTATTTCTTCTCTTCTCCGCTTGTTTGCGCCGATTTTTTTTTATTTCTTCCGATTTTGTTCTTACGTTTTATTTCTTTTCTCTTATTTTTTCAATTATTCCTTCACAACTTGGAGTTAAGTCATCTCTTCTTTTATTATTGCTCTGTTTGTATTAAAGTACGTGATCTGAACTTGCGCTAGTCAATTCTTATTTTAATATCTAAGAGCATAAAAAACAAGTGTTTACACATGCATTAAAACTGGAATTGGAGAGAGATGAGGCACAAAGCCCTAAAGAGTCGTTTACAAAAAGAAGACGCCTCTCTGCAAATGACGGTGAGAGGAAGAAATAAATAAAATAAATCTGAGATACATAGGCAAATAAAAAGCATTAGAGAAATATAAAATGAAAAAGATGCAAAGAGATGAGAGAAGTTTTTCTGTTACTTTTTTCCTGGTTTATTTATTTGTGTTGCCCATTCATATTTCTTTCTTCTTACATTAGTCATTTATTAAATTAATTTCTTCGCTTTTATTGTAGCATATTCTTATTCTTAGCACAGTTGGTTTCTTTTTTATGCATCTTTTAATTTCTTCCCCATGATTTCCCTTCTTTTTACAGAAGAATGTTGAACATGCCGGCAACATGGAAGTCTTTGAGGCACATAATGAAGAAAGAAGTATTCAGACTTTTTACATCAGAACAGGCAATGGAAGAGATAATAAAAATTCAATCGTCGCAAAGAGCTTTAAAGGATAGGAAGTTGTGGAGAGCCATGATCATCTATCTAAGAATTTTTTTAAAAATGGATCACAGAACAGGGAATGGGAGGGAGAGTAAAAAGCCAAACGTTGCTAAGAACTTCGAAGGATAGGAAGTTGTGGAGAGCCATTATCATCTAATTAAGAAGCGTGTAAAAATGTATCGCAGAACAGGGAATGGGATGGATAGTAAAAAGCTAAACATTGCTAAGAACTTTGATGCAGAGAGCCATGATCATCTACCTAAGAAGCTTTATTTTTAAATGAATTACAGAACAGAGGATGGGAGGGACATTAAAAATGCCAAACGTTGTAAGATCTTTGATGGATAGGGAGTTGTGGAGAGCCATGATCATCTACCTAAGAAGCTTTATTTTTAAATGAATTACAGAACAGAGAATGGGAGGGACAGTAAAAAAGCCAAACGTTGTAAGATCTTTGATGGATAGGGAGTTGTGAAGAGCCATGATCATCTACTTAAGAAGCTTTATTTTTAAATGAATTACAGAACAGAGAATGGGAGGGACGGTAAAAAAGCCAAACGTTGTAAGATCTTTGATGGATAGGGAGTTGTGGAGAGCCATGATCATCTCCTTAAGAAGCTTTTTTTTTAATGCATTACAGAATAAAGAATGGGAGGGACAGTAAAAATCCAAACGTTGTTCAGAACTTTGATGGATAGGAAGTTGTGGAGAACCATGAATTTACCTAAAAAGCTTTTTTTAGGTGGATTACAGGAAATCGGGGAACAGGAAATCGGGGAAATAGTAAAAAGCTCAACTTTGCTAAAAACTTTGATGAATAGGAAGTTGTGGAGAGCCTCAATCTAAGCCTCTTGTATTAATATATGGCAGAACATGGAATGGGGGGATAGTAAAACACCAAACATTGCTAAAATCTTTGAAGAATAAGAAGTTATGGAGAGCTATGATTATTTAGCTAAAAGTTTTTTTTTAAATGAAACACAGAAGAGTGAATCGGGGGAATAGTGAAAAGACAAACTTAACTGAAGGAAAAATAAAAAAGTCAAACGAAAAGAAGGCGTTAGAAGGAAAAAATAAGCATTAATAAAAATGCATTGAAAAACAGGTCATGTCCGTGACTTGAAATCATTTAAGAACGAACAAACATCCAAAATAATTAGATCATTAACAAAAGAAAAGGGATCACTAATTGAGAGATTCCATATTTATTTGATTGAAAACATTGAGATTCTTCCGGTCACTTTCCTTTTCAAATCTCATTCGCCTGTAATGACTGCTTGGTCTATAAAATATTTTGCAGCTCCATGTTTAACTTCTGCATTTAGCTTATTTACATAGAAAGTGAAAGTGAAAGTGAAAATAGGCGTTCTGTTACTGTGACAACAAAAGTGGTTTACAATAAATAAAAAAAAACTGAAGTTTCACGATATAAATTAAGTACCTCCAGTGAAATCGATAACAAAAACAGCACAGTATGAATAAAAAAGGCCCTAAACTTAATAAAAAAAAATTTTCTTTCAAAATGTTTATATTATTATTAAGAGAAAAGATCAGTCATATTTAATTATTTAAAAAAAATCTAATCACTTCTAACATTTTCGAAATTTTGTCAGAAATTTTTGTTTTGATTTGAGCTAGTGGCTAAAGAAACATTACGATTGTTTTACATTTGAAACGTAATGATTACATTACCCACGTTCTTTCGGTGACAAACACATTAATTTGGAAATTATTGCAAAAATCAAATAATTGTCGGATTTTAATGAAACTTTCAGTACTCATTCACAAATGAATGAAATTATTCTTGATATTATTTTTTTTAAATTTTTATAAAAATATCTTTTTTACCTCTGTTACCCCCACCCCCACGTAAATCCATGAAATCTTAATAAATTTTATATTGATGGCTAACGTTTGTTTTATTAGTTCAACGAAGGACTCATTGGAGAATATGAATCATCTATTTTTTTTATTTTAAGTTTGCAATCATGATGTGAAAATCTTCTCCGAAGAGTAAAATAAAAAATACAATAAAACTCTGATATAATTTAATTTGATAAGCTTTTAATTGCTGGAATAAATAATAACTATTAAGGACATTATATATGAAGAAAAAAATTCGATTAATAATAAAATTTTAAAGAATTGTTTTAATTTATTATTATTATTATGTCATTTTTCATCATATTTCGATTTCTGCTTTGGTCTCACTACCAACCAAGTCTGCGGGGAGACCTAAGGCAGGTAGTGGCGTGTTGTTATGGCTCCATTTCATGTTTTTCTATCTTCCCTATCACCCCCAGCATTACATAGATAAAGTTTTCCTTAGTGTGTGGGCTGTACTTAATAAGACAATTTTTTGTATATCTCTTAAGCTGGGGTTTCCAGGGATTCTTTCAATGTGTTGCTTTGTTCCATTTTTTTTATCATTCCAAGTGCACCTACTATCACTGGCACAACTCTTGTTTTCAATTTTTCAATTTATATTATATTTTGACAGTTTTTCAAATTCCTTGATTGCTATGTTACAATCCGCTGGACAAGCCATATCAATTAATAGACAAGTTTTCTCCTTCTGGTTTTTAACAATAATGTCTGGCCTGTTTGCTTCAATTTTTCTGTCTGTGTAGATGGTGTAATCCCATAGAATGGTTACATCTTCTATTTCTGTAACCGGTGCTGGATGATGTTCATACCAGTGTTTGTTTACAGCTTTTCCATAATGTTTGCACATTGTCCAATGTAAATATTGCCCAACTCTATCGTGGCGATTTTTATATTCGTTTGGGGCAAGCACTGAACAGCCTGAGAATAGGTGGTCTATTGTTTCTTGGTGTTTATCACAAAACCTGCATTTTGGATCCATATTATTATGCATAATATTTGCCTGAAAGTTTCTCGTGAAAAGACTTTGGTCTTGTGCTGCAAGTATAAATCCTTCAGTTTCAGACTTTAATCCAGATGCACGTAACCATCGATGAGTATTAACTTTGTCAACATTGGATTTATTGGCACGTACTGGATATTGGCCATGCAGAGGTTTGTCTTGCCAGCGCTGTTTCATCTTTTCAAGAGCTTTATCTTTGGCTTTCATTTTCATATTTTTTGCCGCAATAGTTGGTTCTTGGCTTCTTCTTTGCTTTTCTACAGAATCTACTAACTGTAAATCTTGTTTGTATTTACTGCCTTCTTTTATTATTGAATATTTTTTCTTTCTTTCTTCATGTTGCCTTACTAATTGTATCATCCAATCCTTTGTTGTTTCTATGTATGTTAGTAAGCCAATAGTTGTTGTCTTGTATGACAATTCCAGCTGAATAAGACCCCTTCCACCTTCTTTACGGGGTATGTATAGACGGTCTACATCAGCCTTTGGATGATGCATCTTATGCTTGGAAAGAAGCTTTCTTGTTTTAGTATCCATTCGCCTGATGTCGTTTAGAGTCCAGTTTAAGATGTTAAAGCTATATTGGACAACTGGGATTGCAAGGCTATTAATGGCCATAACTCTGTTCTGTGAATGTAATTCAGTTTTTAATATCATTCATAGCCTTCTATAGTACTCTTTACGCACTATTTCTTTCATTTTTTTATGGTGAATGTTTTCGCTCTCATTTACACCTAGGTATTTATAAGCTTCTTCTGGTTTCAATTCTTTTATTGTTACAGCAGGGTCTAGGCTAATTGAGGATGTTTCTTGTATTGATCCACGTAAAACTGTAGCTTTAGCACATTTATTCAAATTAAATTTCATTCCAATGTCTTCGCTGAAGCATTTTACAGTTTGCAGAAGACCTTCCAGCTCATTATCATTCTTAGCATATAACTTTAAGTCATCCATGTAAAATAGATGGCTTATTTTCTTTTGGCCTATTTTATAACCACATTCTGTCTTATTAAGTTGACTGGTTAGTGCTATTAATGATATGCAGAATAGTAAGGGAGATAAAGAATCACCTTGAAATATACCTCTTTTGATGTTTATTTCATCAGACTTATAGGTTCCATTTATATGATTGAGGTAAAGGGTTGTTTTCCATATAGACATGCACTGTTTGATGAAATTGATGATGACGGGCGATATCTTGTATATATTTAAAGTCTTTAAAATCCAGTCATGTGGCACACTATCGAATGCTTTTCGGTAGTCTATCCAGGCAGTACTAAGATTTTTCTTTGTACTGTAGCAGTTTTCCAGGATCATTTTGTTAATTAGCAATTGGTCTTTACAACCATAACAGCCACGTTTGCACCCTTTTTGTTCAAGCGGTATCATGTCATTTCTTTCTAAGAATAAATATGTCTGTTTTGTTAAAATAGATGTTAGTAGTTTATATGTTGTCGGAAGACATGTAATTGGTCTGTAGTTTTTCGGGTTGTTTGTGTCACCATTCTTGGGTAGAAGAAATGTAATTCCTTTGGTCATCCATGCAGGAATTTTAGTGGGATCGTCAACCATTTCTTGGAGTTCTTTGGCTATTTTTTTATGTGCTGCATTTAAATAATATAGCCAAAAGTTAGGAATTTTATCTATACCTGGGAATTTCCAATTGTGTGCTTTTTTTAGTGCAAATTTAACATCATCTTCTGTAATTCCAAACCATGTCTGTTCGGGTTTATTTTTCATTCGTTCTATCTCCTGCGTAATCCAATGTACTTCCTTGCTAAGTTCTTTAGGGCAAGCCCATATCTTTTCCCAGAACTGTGTGACTTCTTCCATTCTGGGGGGTACTGTCACTTCAATTCTTTTTTTACCTATTTCCCTGTAAAATCTCTTTGTATCAGTCTGAAAGATCTTGTTTTGTCTGTAAAATCTTTCTCTTTTTTCATAGCGTCTTATTCTTTGAGCCTTCAGTTGGATTTTTTGCTTTATTTTTTCTTTATTTGATAAGACGTCATTTTCATTCCTGATGTTATATTTTTTTTTCGGCTCTTCTTCTTTTCCTAGTTCTTACATTTATTCCTCTACTCAGTTCATCCAGTACTGACAGTTCACTTCGTAGTTGTTCGATTTCTTTTTCTATTTTTCTTTTCCAAGGCGGATCTTCACGTCTGCGAGACTGCCTTGTTTTTATTTTGATATTTAATTTTTTTGTTGCTGCTGTTGCTGATGCATATATTACTTCGTTAAGATTTGTATGAAGGTCTTCATCCAGTATTGATTTCAGTGCTGCATTGTACAATTTAATAGTTCGGAGGTTTTGTTTTGTTGGTTGGAATTTTGGGAGCTGTTCACGTTCCTCCATTGTAATATTTTGTATTTGACTTAGATGGTTTTTTTATTTCTATCTTGGCTTCCTGTATATTGTTCTTATTTTCCGTCGAATAATTATCTTCGATGTGTTCTGAACTCGTTTTATTTTTGTCTTTTAACTGACTCAGACTCAGATCACACCTTTCCAGCACTTTTAAACTTACATCATTATCTTCGCAGTGATTTGCGTGTTTCATGGTTTCTACATTATGACCTGTGATTTGTTTGATGTTATTACTTTTTATTTCTGGTTCCGGTTCCTTTTCATATTTTGTTGATTCGACTCTTCTTGTTACAATTCTTTTAATTTCATGAATTTCAGCCTCTGTCAGTCGGTTATTACGAATAATGTACCTACGTACATTGGCCAATTTATTTTCGTCAATATACTTTCTATTTGCTTGACCAACTTTTTCACGCCAAATGTCATATGTTTGGCGAGTCATGTTTTTTTGAGGTTTGAGTAACGCTTCATGAAATGCAGTCATAACGACTTTATACTCCTCACGAGACCATTTTATTTTTTCTTTCTTTAAATATACGGTTGTAGATCTAGCTGGTGAATTTTCAGGACCATCATTAGGATTATCCTGGTTGTGGGGACCTGAAGATACATTCTTTGTGTAGGAGTTTGTTCCTATGGCAGATTTTTTCGACCTCAGGTAGGTTCCCTCCTGAAGGACGGGCTCCCTGTTTATCCACTGGAAGAGCCATACTGGACTTTTTATTTCTATTTGTATTTTTCATGTTTTTCCCACGAGTGACGCACGGGTCCAAAAGTCCACCCAAAGTTGCCCGGCACGTTGGGTAACGGTCTTTTACAGACAGGGTCCCGAAGCCTGTAGGGAATCGTTTGTGACCTCATAACGCAGTAGCCATTCACTCCTCGGCACGATTAACACCTTGAGTTGCGGGTTGTTGTTCGGAGTTTTCCTTCTCCTAAATGGGCTGCCAAGCACCATCTGACGTAGACGCGATTGGAATTCAAGGAGAAAGACGGCTCAACGAAACAAAACATCAATATTACTAGAGTAGTTTGTTTAAAAAAAAAAAATTATAATATCTAAAGAAAAAAAAATCCTGTTTATATTAAAACAAAATTTCATATTGAGAAAAGGAAAAATTCAAATAGAGAGACGTTTGTTGAAAAAAAAATTATTATTATTATTATTATTATTATTATTATTATTATTATTAAATTATTTGATAATATATAAAGGTTTGAAATATTTTTAAAATCTTCAAAGAGTTGATTGTGAGTAGTTTTTTCAGTTAATAATTGAGGATTATATTGCCTATGTAAAACTGAAAAGTTCAATAAAAATCGTTCTTCAGAAATATTTTAAATTAGGTAAGAAATTGTGTGTAAATATGTTCATTTTGATTAAATACGATGTTCCATTTGATTAAGTACGATGTTCCATAGGAGTCATAACATGTTTCCATAAAAATTAAATTAGATATTTTTACCATGTCTTAAACTTAATGATAACTTATTAACAAATAACACAGTATAACTTACTTTGGATATTTTAATTTTATTCTTTCTTATTAAATAAAAATTATTTTAAAAGAAATTTAAATTTTTAGATTTTTATTTCTTCAGAAACCATATTTAAATGTTTGGCCATAAATCTAAACTAAAATTTTATAAAATATATAATTGCTGAAAATATTAAGTTACATTTTTAATTTTACTATTTAGTTAAAAACAAAAAAAGAAATTAAAATTTGAAAATTGTATGTTTCAACCTAATTGAAATTTTGGCACATTTGGACGCCACCCTTTTAGCGTTCTTGATAAATTCCAGCTGTCATATCTTTCATCGCCCCGATAACGCAGATAAAAGAAGTCTACTGAAGTTAAAAAGTTTTTTTATTGTAAATTTCTGGCGGTAAACTATTATTACTTGATTGAAATCAGATAAAGGTAAGCTTGAATTTTTAAAATTGACTTAATGACGTAGCAGCGAGGTATATTTTATTTTTGCAAGATTTTTAAAACATAAATTTGGCTACTGTTTACGTACTGTTTACGTAATGTGTCGATCAATCAAAAATGGTTGGAAATTTAAATTTTTTTTTTCAAATCAGAAAAAATTAGATTAAAGATAATATAATTTTGGTTTAAAATACACCAGTGTATTTTTGTTTCTGGAATTGAAATTTAACCTTTTGGCTTTCAATTAAAGCTAATTTTAAAGCTTGAAGATAACTTATTTATTTTTAAAATTTCAATTTAAATTTAGGTATCGAAAATGTGTGGCGGTACCTCATATAAATCAATGAAACGCATATATACAGATCACTATTTAGAGAAGATGATATTCTACCTTTTAATATTAGTGTTATAAGCGTGCTTGATTACGTTGTAATTTTTTTTTAATCATATCACCCCGAGGAAGGCGGTAACGTCACTGATGTGCAAAGATTAGAAGAGAGAAAGCCGGAAACCACATCCTAAACAGGGAACAAGGGATGAGCCTCTACACCTGTTCAATAGATGTGGGTAGAATGTGAACTGGGCGATAGTTTAGTCTATCTACTCCAATTTAAAAAACAAAAAGAAAAGTGAAAAGTTTGGAAAAGAGAAAGCCGGAAACCACATCCCAAACAGGGTACAAGGGATGAGCCTCTACACCTGTTCAATAGATGTGGGTGGAGTGTGAACTGGGCGATAGTTTAGTCTATCTACTCCAATTTAAAAAACAAAAAGAAAAGTGAAAAGACTGGAAAAGAGAAAGCCGGAAACCACACCCTAAACAGGGAACAAGGGATGAGCCTCTACACCTGTTCAATAGACGAGGGTGGAGTGTGAACTGGGCGATAGTTTAGTCTATCTACTCCAATTGAAAAAACAAAAAGAAAAGTGAAAAGTTTGGAAAAGAGAAAGCCGGAAACCACATTTCAATCAGGGTACAAGGGATGAGCCTCTACACCTGTTCAATAGACGAGGGTGGAGTGTGAACCGGGCGATAGTTTAGTCTATCTACTCCAATTGAAAAAACAAAAAGAAATGTGAAAAGATTGGAAAAGAGAAAGCCGGAAACCACATCCCAAACAGGGTACAAGGGATGAGCCTCTACATTCGTTCAACAGACGTGGGTGGAGTGTGAACCGGGCGACAGTCTAGTCCATCTACTCCAATTGAAAAAAAAAGAAAAGTGAAAAGTTTGGAAAAGAGAAAGCCGGAAACCACATCCCAAACAGGGAACAAGGGATGAGCCCCTTCACCCGTTCAACAGATGTGAAATATATTTTTATTTTTTTTACTCTTAACGTTTAAAATATTTTTCTTTTATCATCTTTTGTGATATGAAACCGAAATCAGATGACGCACTGTAATAGAAAAAGATTCTTCCAAAAATTAATCAAAATTATTAAGAAAACATTGTTAGAAACAAATAAATAAGCTCTGAATGTTGTGTAATATCACGCCAGAATCTAAGCAAAGTATTAAGAAAAAGAAAAAATATCGTCAGACGCGAAAAAAAGGGCGTTAAACTGTCAAAAAGGCGTTAAACACTCCAAATATTAAGCAATGTATTAAGAAACATGCAAATATCGTTAGAAAGAAAGAAAATAACACATAACTGTTATGTAATATAACTCCAAAAGCTAAGCAAAGTATTAAGAAAAAGAAGAATATTGTTAAAAAGAAGGAGAAGAATTTTGTGCTCTTCTGTAATATTAATTATCTTATATGGTAGTGGATGCTGGATATTGCTTCCAAAAGCTAAGCAAAGAAACATGAAAACATCGTTATTAATAAATAAAAATAATGATGAACTGTGATGTAATATCACTCTAAAAGCTAAGCAAAATATTAAGAAAGAGTTAAATATCGCTAGAGGAAAAGAAAAGAGCTCTGAACTATTATGTAATATTAATTATCTTATATAGCATTTAATATTGGCGATGCCTTCCAAAAGCTAAGCAAAGCATTAAGAAACAGGAAACTGTGGTTAGAAAAAAATGCTGAAATGTTATGTAATATCACTCCAAATGTTAAGCAAATATTTAGAAAGAAGTAAATATCATTAGAAAAAAAAACTGTTGTGTAACGTCACAAAAAAATCTAAGGAAAGCATTAAGAAACGGGAAAATATCGTTAGAAACAGAGAAAAAGAGCATAAATACAAATTATGACAAGTGGCACGAACCCACTAACATAATCCAGTTGTCAAAATCCATCTGACACTGAATATAAAAGGCTCCAAAAATGCACCACTTCGGGACGGTGGCGTAGTGGATATAGTATACATGTGTTAGTTGGTCTTCGTAGTGAGAGTACCAAATTTCATCATGAAAGAACAATAATTGATTTCACAGGATATTCCACATAAGCCAATCTATTGACACCTTTGATAGGTACTGATGGTGGGTACCTGATGATGGGTACCAGAGGGTACTTGGTCGAAACGTTGTGTCTATTATAACATCTATATCAACAAAGATGAAAACAAAAGTTCGAAATAATTCCAGGATCAAAGAAAAATAGAGCTAAACTGTTATATAATATCACTCAAAAAGCTAAGCAAGTATAAAGAGACAGGAAAATATCGTTAGAAACAGTGAAAAGTGCGCTGAACTGTTAGTTAATATTAATTATCTTATGCGTGAATTCTATAGATGCCTTCCAACAGATAATCAAAGTATTAAGAAACATATAAATATCGTTATAAAGAAATGAATGCTGAACTGTTATGTAATATCATTCCTAATGTTAAGCAAAGTATTAAGAAACGGAAAAAAAGGCAGTTTGTTATGTTATACTAATCTCCTATACTGCAGAAAACAATGGGGAATTTCCTTACGGAAGAAGAGGGAAAGAGAATTTTGCTTCCAATTGCTGATAATATTATAGACAGAGCATGTAAACAACGAGGAAGTTTTAAGTTAAATGGGAATGATAAATATAGAATTAAAATGAGAACAAGATATTTCAAAGGACAAATAGTAAAAAGCAGTGCTTGGAAATTTGGACACTCGTGAGATATATTAAATACAAGAAGGACAATGTTAAACAACAAGTTACCTATTTAACAGGCTTGTGAAAATGTGTGGTAGCATCTAGTCGAATTCAGCTGAACTGTTACCAATTGTTGACATCAGAATCAAGCATGAACTGAAACTTGCTTAATCTCGGTAATTGTACGAGTAGCAGTGTTTCAATGTAATATGGCAGTAAGGCTCTACATAAGAATGATCAGAATGCCATGAACTGAGCATGTGAGAAACGAGGAAGTTTCAAGAAAAAGAGAAACAATAAGGACACTAATACTTAGAATCAGAAAGATAGAATTGAAATTTCTCGGGCACATAGTGAGAAAAGAGGGCTTGGAGAATTTGACACACTCACAACATAATGATGGTAAGAGAAACGGAAAACATTGAGACGCCTTTCGAACGAGTTTACGTAAATAGGTGCAGGGAAGGAAAGTAAAAAGACACGCGGTGCTTACAGCTATAAAGTATATAAAATTTTGGAGGTGTGTAATTACCCACGTCGTGGAGAGACTTCTGCTATATGCCGTATTTATTCAGGATGTAGGCGATCATGAGCTCTACATAATTTTCTCTTCTTTGTAGATCTTAATAACTTGTTTTTTTTTTTTTTGCCATCACTCACAAACTTCCATCCATTTGTTCAAGCTCTCCAGTTAGGTTGTGCGTTTCTTTCATCTGAACCTCTTACCTTCAATCTGAATACCACATTTTCCAGTGTCTCTTTCCTTATTATATACCCAAGAAATTTCAATTGTCTCTTCCTGATGTTAAGCATATGTCCTTTTTGTTGCTATAGTGTCTAGAACTTCATCGTTGTTTATATATTCTGTCCTTGGTATTTTCAGCAGCATTCGGTTGCTTTAAGTATTTTCTTCATCTTTGAGGAGACTGTCCAGCATTCACCGCTATATAGGAGAAGTGTTATAAAATAAAATTTCAGTCTTCTTTTCTCTCTTTCTGACGATATTTTTCCTGTATCTTAATACTTTGCTTAACATTTGGAAAGCAATTTCCGCTATTCCAATGCTCATTCAAATGTCCGTCATCTGTTATTACGCTTATTAAAAGTCACCCACGAATTTCTTACATGGCTATCTTGTTTCTGTAGTCGTAGCACCGAGAAGGCAAATATTTTTCTCCACTTAGATCGATCTCCGGTAACTTATAGAGACTAGAACAAGTTTGTGCAGTATGAACCCCTGGTCTTTTGCAGCATCAAGGTATCCAATTAAATTTCTTCGATTAAATATTTCCATTAACGGTTGACTTTTCGATCTGTTGGGCTTACAACAACATCAAGTTGAAACACCAGTTCATGTATGATCATTTGAGTTAAGCAACGTCGAATCTGGTCAGTAACTAGATGGGTGACCACTTTGAAATACCAGGTGCTGTAAGCTTGATTGTGAGGTTGGTGTAATGAATAACGAAATCTTTAATCAGGGAGCCGAGTTCCAATTTCTGTTTAGTTCGTTATATTCATTGACGTGTAAATACACGTGGGAAAGGTGTTAATCGCCTTTTATATCCCCAGGTATGGGTTAATTAGTAGGACAGGTATCGCTAAACTATTATTATATAAAACAGGCAAAACAGAAGAATGATAAGACGTATAAAACGCCAAAATATATTCTTACAATCTAAAAATATTTTCTGGCTTTAAATATCCTGCAAAACCTTAATAAACCGCAGAAAACAAAGCAATCAATAAAAAGCATATGGTCGTTTTTATCATAAAATTCCAACTTAGAAATATACAACAGCAAAATGAGAGAAAAAATAAAGAAAAATGAATAGTAATATCTTAGGATCATTCTTCAAATTGATATAGTATTAATCGTGAGATAGTTTATTTTAAAACCCAGACAGTTATGTACATCAAAGCAAATTCCCATCGAAAATGAACTCTCCTAAAATGTCAGATTTCAAGTACCAGCTGAGTACAGAAAATGTACAACGGCCAGTGAATATTCTCTTGGTATGTAGAGTTATAAGTGGAGATGTCGTTTAAGTCGTCTTTATGTGCCGTGTCTCTTCAGGACGTAGGCGATCATGGCCTTCCACCTCTTCTTGTCATTTGTTACACCTAATATATATTGCCCTGTTATTTCTCCTAAAGTCTGTTTTACCATTCATTTGTTTAAGCTCTTCAAGTATGTCACGCGATATTTTCCCCTGTCTCTCTTTCCGTCTATCCGTCCTGTAAGTATCAGATTCTCCAAGCCCTCCTTCCTCATTGCTTATCCCAGAAACTTCAGCTGTCTCTTTTTGATGTTAAGTATATTCCTTTTCGTTTCCATTTTTTCCCAAACCGTGTCGTTGCTCAAATATTCGGTTCCTATTATTTCCGAGAATACGCAATAAGTTTGGCGATTCCCACCAACCTTTCCTGGGATTAAGAATCTACCACCTGGCTCACATTAAATCCTTCAATCTCACCGTATTCCTGGGATTAAGAATCTACCACCTGGCTCACATTAAATCCTTCAATCTCACCGTATCAGAATAGAACAATCACTTTCGTGTAACAATTTTAACGCGTCCAGTATTAATCTTATTCCTTGTGTCTTTATGTTCCTTCAGGACGTGGGTGATAAGGCACTCCACAGCTACCTATACTTGCTTCATTATGACCCTATACTTTTTGTATTGCTTCTTCGTGCATTTGTTATAACTTGTCAAGTAAATTATTCGTTCTGTGAGTATTATAATCACCAAGCATTCTTTTTTCGTTACTTGATTTAAAACTTGCTATTTATGATATTAGGAACAGTTTCTTTGCTTTTTCCGTTCAGAACTCATAAATTTTACTTGTTCTCAATAATAATAATAATAATAATAATAATAATAATAATAATAATAATAATATGCACAAATTCTTAAAGTAGATGGAAAATAAATTCATCTTTAATAAAGTAAATAAACATATAAAATAATTCAACAAATAAAAATATTTCAGAATGTCAATTTATATTATTAAAAAATAAATTATATTACATTTACCTTATTAAAAGTAATTAAAAACCATAAACGGCTTCATTGTTTCTTGATTTACTTTTTAAAAATAATAAAAAAACGAGTGTGTTTTTATTGAATTATTACTTATTATTATTACTCAATGGGATTTAAATCTGATAAACAGGGTCCTCGGTATGACGATAAACTGTATCTGGCAGCCAGACCTCTGTTTGGGAGGTTGTGAGAAGCATGAAACCACTTAATTGTTGTTATTCCCAGGTCTAATCTGACCAGTGGGTAGTAACACCTATTAGGGTTCCAGCCATGGGCAAATAGTTAACCTCTAAACTGGAGTCAACAAATTATGACAGTATAAATCTAGACTTTTATAATAAAGATTCCAGGAATATAATATTTGAAGTAAAAAAAAAATACTACCAGCGATATAATTTTGGGGTGGGGGTGGGGAATACATACCAGAAATACATCTGATTTCAACAAAACCCACTTTAAATAAATACTGCAATGAAAGCTGATCTACAAACTTATATATTTTTGAAGGAAAAACTTATTAACAGTTATACATTTCTGAAGAAAAATAAAATTTTACCAGCAACACATGCGAATCTCAACAAAAATCACTTTACAAAAATACGTCAAAGAAAGCTGATAAACAAACATATTTCTTACAAAGAATATGTATTCTTTTCATACAAATCTATTATAAAAATCTTGTTGGCATTAAATATTCCATTGAAGTTGGTATGCAGAAACCAAACCAAACCAAAACAAACCATAGATCAATTTCAGTTTGCTGACTAACGACGTCAGTAATAAACTTCACTTGCCTATCTTTCCTATTTTTCTATTATCTACCTTCATTTTTTTAGGATAATAGACTTGATATCAAAGTCTTTTCTAGTCATATTCAACGAATACTCCTTTTTTCGGATCTTGTGTCTAACTTTTTCTTCAGTTTGAAGGCACTGATTCCAAAATATTCATGCTTGAGAGGCTATGTTTTTCTTTCTGTTCTCATTTATTTCCGAGGACTCCTCAGACGTTTATTGAAACTTCAGATGCGGATGAATGCAGAATCACGACAGCAAAGGTACATAGAGTATTGGGTAAGTCATTCAGTTATGCACATGGAAATAAAGATGGAAGCATAAAAATAGACTCTTAGAGTAACAATTCCAGAATACATTTTTGAAGAAAAATATTACCATTAATAAATTATTGAAAGGAAAAATACATGCCAGCAACACATCTGACTCAACAAAACCCACTTTACAAAATATTTCAATGAAACCTGATCTACAAACTCATTTCTTACGAAGAATATATATTCTATTCATACAAATTCATTGTAAAAATTTTGTCGGCATTAAATAATCCAATGAGGTGTTGATATGCCGTAAACCAAACCAAACCAAACCAAACCAGACCAGACCAAACCAAACCAAACCAAACCAAACCAAGCTGAAAAACATGGCACACACATAATAAGTCTGTCGTTTTGAAAGTCAATTTCTTAAGGTATTTATTAATATTGTCGGCATTAAATAATCCAATGAGGTGTTGATATGCCGTAAACCAAAGCAAAGCAAAGCAAAGCAAAGCAAAGCAAAGCAGACCAAGCCTGAAAAACATGGCACACACATAATAAGTCTATCGTTTTGAAAGTCAATTTCTTAAGGTATTTATTAATTTTGTCGGCATTAAATAATCCAATGAGGTGTTGATATGCCGTAAACCAAACCAAACCAAACCAAACCAAAGCAAACCAAACCAAACCAAACCAAACCAAAGCAAAGCAAACCAGACCAAGCCTGAAAAACATGGCACACACATAATAAGTCTGTCATTTTGAAAGTCAATTTCTTAAGGTATTTATTAATTGCACTAAGTGTATAACCTGAAGCGCTGTCTTACATGAAAATGACTTTCGTTTGAAGCTCACAGTTTTCTTTCTAAGCCATATGTTAAGTTATTTGTACTCATTATGTTCACTATTCTATTGTCCTCATCTTTGTTGTTGTTATCATAACGTTTCAGTCGTTTCAGTCGGCCTTCTTCAAGTGTATATCAATCTGGGGAATCTATATAGAATTCTGAACTGAAATACTGAACCCTTTATTTAATTTACTAGATTACACTCTTCTCGTTCTACAGCTCATATTTAAGGAGGCCATCTAGTTATCGTTTTATATAGTACTGTTCAATTATTGCTCACCAGTTTCCGTTTCTTACAACTAATATGTCACTAAATACACTAATCAACCATTTTATCCGCTAGGCCATTGTTCCGTTGGACAAATTGCTGTAATTATATAATTACTTGCAAAACTAGAGTAAAGCTGGTCGACAAAGTTACTATAATCAAAGCTACCCTAATCAAAGCTACCCTAATTCCTAAAGAGAAATAAAAAGTGAGGTAATTTTGTGGATGAAAATCAACATTGTGCCCAGTGACAACTCAAGCATAAAATGTTTTTATAAATATGCGGTTGCTGAATAAATGATTACTTTCACCCCGAGCAAGGTGGGGCCTCCACGAGTGTGCAGGGTGTTATAGTGAGAGAAAAGACTGGAAACAGTGGGTATTGAAAGGATAACAGATGAGCGGGATTTAAGATTGTCGTTGCGTTTAAATTTTTGGGATTGTAGCTATTATGGAAGCATGTAAATAGGAAATGAGTTCCACAGGCGGGAAGTGCAAGAAAAAAAATATTTGGAGTAGACGTGGTGGTTACATTTAATTATTTCAACGGTAAAAAAGCTTGAACCTAGAGGCACGCTTAATTTCATACGGACAGGACACTAGCGAAAAAGGTCGTCAGAGCAGTTGTCACGAAAATATTTGTAGAAAAGACAAAGGGAATCCACGTGAAGTCGGTTAGTGTTGTAGAGGAACATCCTATCCTACCCCGTAATGGATATGGTCTAGTCTATTAAAGACTGTAACTGTGTGCATACGTCACTAGACGGTAGCATACCTCTTAGGCAGAGACATTTTCTACTTGATCGTTATTCCTGTTACTACTCGTTGATTGTTCTTGTACGTCTATTGGTTTATTGTACTGTGATATAATAACTCTCTTCTAATCTATCTCTAGTGTTTAAGTATTATTCTTACACTATTCTTTTCCCTGTTATTCCTTCCCGGGATATAACAAAAGTGACTGAAATCGAGATGCCAGGTATGAGCCGATTACATTGCAGATCCTTTTCTGGATTTTGTCGAGAACCTCGAGATGAATAGCAGGGGCACCCCACCAGATATGGCAACAATATTCAAAGCACAGACGAATGATAGATTTTTAAATATGCAAGATGGTTTCTGACGAGAACAACACAGAGAGTCAACTTTTCTAACAGTAAATGCAGCTATAGTTCTATTTCAGGTCGGTTGAAAAAGTGAGACTCAGGAGGCGCAGTGTGTTGCTCTCTAAGATACTTGCATATGTTACTTAAACTTTGCACTTCTATTTGGAAAACAGTTTCCTTTGCCAACACGTTTGTTCTTGGTGACTTCAATTTCAGAGAAGTCATTTGGGATTCCTTATGTTTGACACGAGAAATAAGGATAATAAGCGTTGTTGGTGCAATGAATATCAGAACGGAATGAGAAATCGGAGCGCCGAGTTCGAATTCCAGTTGAATTTTTTTGCATTCACTTACACACAAATACCCTTGGCAAAGGTATAAATCCATATCTTCTTCCAGCTGTGAGTTGAATAGCAGGACAGATTACGTTCTATAGCCTTGGTTGGCAACCAGGCTACTCCAGAAAGAAATGGCGACATACTGCGGGAAAATCTTCTGTTTAGTTATTCATGGCTCGAAGGAGACATGATCGCCCAAGAATGTATCACGTATAGTACTTAATTAACTATGTTCGACACAAGAAATAAACTCTTTGATAAACCCTACATATCTGTTTTTATTTGTTCGTTTTATACGCAGATATTTCACACAAGAATGCTATTTCGGTGATTTCTACTCTAGGGTCTTAGAAAGTTTCGGGCCTTCATGACAAAAGTTTATCTCCTATGAGCCCAGTTGATCTTTTCTCGACTATAATTCTAGGATAGCTTCTGCATGATTGCAAGAATTGTCAACAATATTTGTCCTCATGCAAATTTTATTTACTTCAATTCAAGAATTCTGACCAATCAGGATTTGTTTAAATTTGTCTTACTTTTGGTGGTTTTAGCCAATCAGATGGACAGATTGTGCATGACCTTAACTGTTATTTGAAGCCCCCATTCAGGATAGGGGGTGTCATTTTTATCCAATGTGTTGTGGAGTAGTTTTCGCACTGAAGGTTATATGTCGGTTGTTAATCGACTTAACGTACCCAAAATGTTAGGAACTTGGTAATCTTCCACTGAAAGCTAACTACTTAGTATTCGGCTAACTGCCGAATAATATCAACTGCCTAGTAGTCCTACTGAACTCTAATAGAAGTTTGAAGAACTCCTATGAACTTCCTGTTAACTCTTATTAATATAGGAGGGAGAGTCCATTATTTGAGGAATAGGTGTGTTTCCCCATAACACAATGAGAAACAATGTTTATATAATTCATCATGTCCTTATTTCTACAATGATTATTTATTTTTCAATAATTCTTATGGGTCCTTTCACATCTATCAGTCTAAACATTCGAGAAATCTGAGTGAAGAATATGTGTTCTGACACAAATGTGTTTCGAATCTAATACCCTCAGGTAGAAAAGCATCATTTAATCCAATGTGCAAAAGAATATTTGTGCATGCGCAAACGAGATCTTTTTATTCAATTCTATGTAGGAATTCTGACCAATCGGGATTTGTTAGATACTGCTATGGACAACATGCTTGGGTAAGCTGTTAAAAAAACTAATTAGAAGTAAAAACATTCTTGATTGGTCTGTAACTGTTGTTGATGTCGAACGCCTATTTAATCCAAGTGATCACAAAATGGTTCATTTGATTTTTAACTGTTCGAATCCCAAGATCAATAAAGTGCATGATAAAGTTTATTTGTAAAGTAAGGGAGGGTTATGATCATTTCAACCAAGAAGTAGACAATATAGTATGGCATAATTTGCTATTCAGTGATAATAAAGAGACTAAATGAAACTGATTCAAAACAATATATAGTGTAACCCTATTTTCAGATGACTGATATTAATTTTAGGTGATTTTCAAGATAAGAACAAAATTCTTTTAAAATTGGAGAATATAATTGTTTTTGTCTGGAAAAGTAGCCGAAATGATAAAAAGTGGAAAATACAGGTTCTGAATGCAAATAGTGTAGAATTGCTTTCGTTGGGAGATTTTTTTTTTTTTTAATCACATCACCCCAAGCAAGGCGGTAACGCCACTGATGTGCAGGGGGATACGTAAGAGTGAAAAGATTGGAAAAGCGAAAGCCGGAAACCACATCCTAAACAGGGAACAAGGGATGAGCCTCTTCACCTGTTCAATAGACGTGGGTGGAGTGTGAACCGGGTGATAGTTTAGTCTATCTACTCCAATGGTGTAAGAGAATTTATCAAAGCTAGTTAAAATATTTGTCAATGAGTTTTGTCGATTTAGGTCAAAATACGGCTTTGAGGATTTCCGGTTTACTAATTAACGGGGCAGCTGATAGGAACAGGTAAACAATAACAGAGAGTAAGATTTTTCCTCTTTCCCTGGAAGTCGAAATGTTTCAATGATGTTAATTACATTTCGAGATGCTAAGACGTGTATAGGGAGGAGAAAATAGCAAACCCAGCCCCTAACTTCAACACTACTTTTGAGTCTTTTTTTAAAAATAAAACTGGAGTAGAAAAAGGAATTAATTAGTTCGGGCCACGTGTTTGAAATGAGAAGCTAGAAAGAAATTGGTTATGGCCTGCTGTTAGATTTTGAGTCGGGACCAGCGATGAATTGAAGCAGACAAATTGAAATAGCCTGTCACAAGAGATATATTGCAAAAGACAATCAGTCCAAATTCAACCAGCTGCAATCTGAATAAACCATCGTTCCGTGGTGATATAGAACACGAATATTATCGTACTACTGAAATATCAGCCAATTGATATTTATTTTGTCATTTAATTTTTACTTGCTTGTAATCTTGTATTCATTCAATATATATAAATATATATAAAGAGACACGGTGTCGTTGCAGTCTTCAATCTAGTTTTCATTATATACCAATCCCTCGAGTGTCTGGGTAAACTTGTCAAGTGACAACAAGCAATCTTGATTTTGCTAATCCAAGATTCAACAGCACAACGTGGGCGGAATCAACCGAAGGTCAAGAACGTTGGCAGGGGTCATGTTATAACAAAACTTTGCCTGTTTAATACACAAAGCACAATGAAGGTCGAAGAGAGGCCCCACATAAAAATTAATAAAAGGAGCAAAAAAACAAAAACAAAAAAAAAACAAAACAAACAATTCAAGATAAAAGCTGAATTGAATGATTTAGAGACTGGTCGGATTCTCTATGAAACTGCCATCGTATGATTGTGACGCTAACATCGTCGAGGGCGTCGATACAGCAGGTGATCTTCGGGTTGACCGTTCCAACGGTGATCTCCCTTGCACTCGTTGTGAAAATTGATCTCAAGGAAGTCACGTTGAATTTTCGCTAGCTGTCTCTCCGCCAAGCTGGATACGTGCGCACAATTGTGTAAATAAAAACAGCACCAAAAATAAACTGAATGACGCCTGAATAAGTTGTAGAAAGTCTTTATGTACAAAAGGAAAATAGAGAAAAAACAATCACCAATTGTCTTCTTCCCAAACCCTGTTCCTATCAATCTGGCAATGGAACGGAAGTTTCAACCAATTTTCTCTGCGTAATAATCTGCGAAGCGTTTCTCTGTCTGTTATTAATTCAAGTTTTCGATTGGCAATATCACTTCACCTCCGGCCGGAGTTTTAAGTTTGTGGAGATTCGAAATAACTTTGTTTAACTTCACACCTAAGCTTCACATGGAAGCTGCCGAAAAACTGTCTTTGTGTATGATGGGTACAGTCGGCAGTCTCAAAACCTCGTCTGTAAAATCACTTACTGTCTGTCATTTAACTGGTTGGCCGTTCCAAGACTTCGTCTGCAAAATCGCTTTTTGTCTGTCTTTAACTCTGGTTGCCCGTTTGAAAACTTTGCCTGCAAGATCACTTCTTGTCTGTTTCTAAATTTGGTTGGCCGTTTCTAGAATTCAACTTCTTTCGGTCGGTCAGCAGCTGGCTTCTCTACGGCTGGCACCCAATTATCTCTGTCCCTGTACATCTTCAGCCAGGAACTCTATGGGAGGAGACCAGCCCTGCGATGGGCGCACAATGGCTTGGCGCCTATCTTCGTCGTTACATCTCTGGGCCGAACTGGGTGTTTGAGAATAAAAAAAAATTAAAAAAACTTTTCCCAGTCATCTGAGTTTCGCAGATAACATTATTGCTGTCAATAATGGCCATCTGACCCTGTAAACTTATTAGCTTTGCCGTATCATAGATTTCATGTGTCATATTTTATTTTTACTTCGCTGCAATCTTTTCTTGAAAAGGTGAATCTTTTCCAAACAAAAAACAAAATATCGTCTTTTTTTCCTCTGTTTCTATTGGAACAAAATAAATTTTTCCTAGTTGGTTCTTTTCGATGTGTAATAATTATTAATAATAAAACTAACTTAATTTCCTCCGTTCCTGCCATGCTAAAATATTGTCACAACAAAGCCATCAAAAATGCTAAGAATCAATGACGCTAAGATGCAAAATGACAATTTAAGATAAAAGCTGAATTGAAAGATTCTTGTCGAATTCTTTATGTGACACTGGCATCAAATGAACAACAAAGCTATCAACGAGGCTAAGAATCAAAGATGCTCAGAATGAAAGATGCTAAGATGCAAGAAGACAGTTTAAGATAAAAGCTGAATTAAACTATTTTGAGGCTGGTCAAATTTTCTATGAACACTGCCATCATATGATCAACGTAGACCTCAAAGATGCTAAGAATCAAAGTCGCTAAGATGCAAAAAGACAATTTAAGATAAAAGCTGAATTGAAATATTTCGATACTGGTCGAAATTTAGATGAAAACTGCCTTTCTATAATCAACAAAGTTATTAAAGATGCTAAGAACAAATGATGCTAAGAATGAAAGATGCTAAGATACAAAAAGACAATTAAAAAAAACCTGAATCGAAAAATTTCGATGCTTGTCGATCTCTCTATAAACACTGCCTTCCTATGATCAAAAAAGTAACCAAGATGCTAAGAATCAAAGATGCTAAGATGCAAGAAGACAATTTAAGATAAAAGCTGAATTGAATGATTTCGAGGCTGGCCGAATTTTCTATGAACAATCCCATCATAGGATCAACAAACCTGCTAAGAAAAATTTGCTTTGTATCAATATATGCTTGTTGATAGGTTTGCTTATTACCAAAAAAAGATTCTGAAAAACATCAGGCACTTTCCAAGGTCAAGTTCAAGAATCGACTACTAAACAGAAAATGATTAAAAAATCACTGACAGTCAGGCAAAAAGCCGAGCTGTTTAACTCCTTTATATTCGTTTTAACAAAGGAACCGCTTATAAATGAATCAAGATTACCCCACCACATTTTAATTTTGTACTCTCCGAGACATAAAAATTGACTCACCCACAGTTAGAACTGAACTTCTAAAATTGAAAGCTAACAAAGCATCTGGACAAAGCATCCATCATCAATAATGATCCCTTGTGTATTTTGTTCAACCAATCGATCCAAGCAGAATAAATTAATTTTGTGGCGTGACATTAACGTATCTTGCCTACTAAAAGTAGGGTTTTCGGGCCTACAGACGCAATAACAAAACAGTTTCAGTCAGAAGACAAATTGTCAAACTGCTTAAACGCATCGTAAAAATGTAATTATCGACCCTATAAATATATAAACTACCATACTTACATTGCTCGGACTGTTGTCATTACGTTTGCCATATTTATAATGTTTAAGTCGTTGAACGCTTCTTCAGATAATTGGAATTTTGAACCGAACCTTTCATTTGGATCATTGGTGTAGATTGTTCTTGTTCCATGAGTCATGCCACTTCTGGATGCTTAAGTTATCTTAAGGATGCATTGTCTACTGGATAAACACATTGGTTGAATCCAGTGAGTGTATCCAAAGATTTCAATACCTGGCAACAACGGTGGCGAAGAAAAAACTTTTGAACCGAACCTTTCATTTGGATCATTGGTGTAGATTGTTCTTGTTCCATGAGTCATGCCACTTCTGGATGCTTAAGTTATCTTAAGGATGCATTGTCTACTGGATAAACACATTGGTTGAATCCAGTGAGTGTATCCAAAGATTTCAATACCTGGCAACAACGGTGGCGAAGAAAAAACTTTTGAACCGAACCTTTCATTTGGATCATTGGTGTAGATTGTTCTTGTTCCATGAGTCATGCCACTTCTGGATGCTTAAGTTATCTTAAGGATGCATTGTCTAGTGGATAAACACATTGGTTGAATCCAGTGAGTGTATCCAAAGATTTCAATACCTGGCAACAACGGTGGCGCAGAAAAAACTTTTGAACCGAACCTTTCATTTGGATCATTGGTGTAGATTGTTCTTGTTCCATGAGTCATGCCACTTCTGGATGCTTAAGTTATCTTAAGGATGCATTGTCTACTGGATAAACACATTGGTTGAATCCAGTGAGTGTATCCAAAGATTTCAATACCTGGCAACAACGGTGGCGAAGAAAAAACTTTTGAACCGAACCTTTCATTTGGATCATTGGTGTAGATTGTTCTTGTTCCATGAGTCATGCCACTTCTGGATGCTTAAGTTATCTTAAGGATGCATTGTCTACTGGATAAACACATTGGTTGAATCCAGTGAGTGTATCCAAAGATTTCAATACCTGGCAACAACGGTGGCGAAGAAAAAACTTTTGAACCGAACCTTTCATTTGGATCATTGGTGTAGATTGTTCTTGTTCCATGAGTCATGCCACTTCTGGATGCTTAAGTTATCTTAAGGATGCATTGTCTAGTGGATAAACACATTGGTTGAATCCAGTGAGTGTATCCAAAGATTTCAATACCTGGCAACAACGGTGGCGCAGAAAAAACTTTTGAACCGAACCTTTCATTTGGATCATTGGTGTAGATTGTTCTTGTTCCATGAGTCATGCCACTTCTGGATGCTTAAGTTATCTTAAGGATGCATTGTCTACTGGATAAACACATTGGTTGAATCCAGTGAGTGTATCCAAAGATTTCAATACCTGGCAACAACGGTGGCGAAGAAAAAAACTTAGAGAGTTGAGTTAAATGAATATAAATAAACATCCGGAAGTGGCATGACTCATGGAATGAGAACAACGCACTCTAGTGATTGAAATAAAGGGTTCGGTTTATAATTCCAATCACTTGAAGAAGTACAGATCTTATAATGACAGAAACGTCGTGAATATGACAATAATGATGAGAACAACAATGTAAATAATGTAAATACCTCATCGTAAAAATATAGACAAATATATAACTTACCATTTATAAGTTCCTATCTATAAGTTACCATCAACACAGCTTTCAGTTCAAATGTAACTGAATTAACCAATATAAATATTTCAATGTCTTGATTGAGGACTAAAATAACTCTTTGTAAAATGATGTAATTTAAATAGACTTTGCCATAGATTTTGATACAAGATTTCGTCAAAGACTTCTGTTCAAGATGAAACAAGTGGATATTCGTGGCAAAGTTCTAATATGAATCAAATCATTATCTAAACTTATTTATAAATGGAACTTTGTCTGTGTGTGTGTATATCCGTTACCTATAGACTCCGAAACAACTGAACCGATTTTCTTGAAAACTTACACAGTTGTGCTATAAGCGTCTGCGAGTGTTCTTAGCTAGGTTTTGTGTCGAGGTACCTCCGATAAATATCGAAAATCGATAATCGAAAAAATCGGGTTATAGAAGGAGTGGTCCGATTTTAATCAAATTTGATACATTCATAGACAAAGACATAAGAGGCGATATTCAGAAGTTTCAAAGTTGCAGTTCTTACAATAGTGCAGAAAATCGATAATATATATACATACATAAATCGATACCAGGAAATCAAAATTTGACTTACATCCATTCATTTTTCTTTCAGTCTACGGTTTCGCTTTAACTGGAAACAACTGTTGCTTTTTAGTTTTTCATGCCAACGTCCAAAGGGTCTGAACTCCAGGACCGTGGATTAGTTTTAAAACTTTCGTTACACCCGAGCAACGCCGGGCTATACTGCTTGTCGAAGATAAAGGATTATTCTGCAAGATAAGTTAACTGAAAATCATTAGTGGTGTCACTCACCACAAGGCTCCGTTTTGAGGCCGATCTTGTTTTAATTTAATGTAAATGACAATGCTGATCGGATTAAATCTAAATTATTTGCTGACGTCTTTAAACCAAATCGTTGCATCATATACAAAAGAAGACTGCTTCAAGATGACTGAATTTCACTTTCAGCATGGACTTGGTTGTGACATCTAAAATTCCAAATGTAAAAGTGTGTTGTGGTGATGATCACAGGTTGAAAATCGGGTTAGTCCAGATATTATGTTTAATTAAATGAGTCGACTTCAAGGTAGAGCAAACAGTTTTTAAACGCTTCATGATGTAACATATTGACGTGTTAGAACGTTTTGAGCCCCGTTGGCTTCAGATAATTCTTTAATAATCTTAAGTAGATGCTTAAAGATAGGCGTCACAATAGTGGTATTTTCTTAAGATTTGAATCTTTTTCTTAAGATTTGAATTCTTTTAAAATCAGAGTAATAATGGCGGAATTTATTGAAATTTGAATCACAATATCGACGTCCTGTTTAGATCAGAGTTATAATGGCAGCATTTTCTTAAGATTTTAATCATAATAGTGACCCATAATTATGATCGGAGTCATAATGGCGGCATTTTCTTAAGATACGAATCATAATATTGACATTATGTTAAGATCAGAGACATAATGGCATCGATTTCATGAATTTCAATCATAATATTTTAGTCACATTAGCGGCACTTTGTTATGGTCGGTGTCACAATTGCGGTATTTTATTAAGACTTGAACCGCAATAGCGACATTCAGTTAAGATGAAAGTCATAATGGCCGCATTTTCTTAAGATTTCAGTCATAATAGTGGCATTTTCTTAAGATTTTAGACATAATAGCGGCATTTCTGTTAAGATCGGAGTAAAAATGGCAGCATTACCTTCAGATTCGAATCATAATAGCGATATTCTGTTACGATCAAAATCATATTAGTGGCAATTTCTTAATATTTGAACCATATTAACCACATTCTGCTACCACAGAGTTATAATGGCGACATTTTCTTAGAATTCTAGTCATAATAGCATCACTTTGTTAAGATCAAAGTTAAATTAGCGGCATTTTATTACGATTTGAATACAATAGCTCATTTTGTTAAGATCAGGGCCATAATGGCAGCATTTCCTTATAATTTTGATAATAGCGCTACTTGATTATGATCGGATTTTTAATGGTTTCATATTCTTACGATTTGAATCATAATAGCAACATTCTGCTACGATCGGAGTCATAATTGGCGCATTTTCTTAAGGTTTTTGTCATAATAGCAGCACTTTGATAAAATCGAAGTGATAATATCATTTTCTGAAGATTTTAATCATAATAGTGATAATTTAAAATCAGAATCATAATAGTGACATTTTCTTAACATTTGAATCATAATAGCGACGTTCTGTGAGTTATATTGATGGCATTTTTATAAGATTTGAATCTTAATAGCGACATTCGGTTACGATCGGAGTCATAATAGCGGCATTTAGTTTAAGATTTTAATCATAATACACTGTTAGGATCGGAGTCATAATGATGACTTTTGTAAGATTCGAATCATAGTAGCGGCACACTGTTAAAATCAGAGTCATAATGGCGGAATTTTCTTAAGATTTGAATTGCAATAGAAGTAATCTGTTATGACCGGTGTCATAATAACAACTTTTTTTTAAAGATCTGAATTCTAATAGTGACATTCTGGCGGGTATTTTCTTACGGTTTTAGTCATAATATTGAGTGATTTTTAAAAATTTAATGGTGATTTTAAAAATTTTATTCATTATAGCGGCACTTTGTTAAGATCAGATTTACAATGGTTGCATCTTCTTAATATTTGATTCGTAATAGCAACATTCTGTTATCTTCGGAGTCATCATACCGGCATTTCCTTAATATTTAAATTATAATAAGGCTCTCTGTTAATTACAGTGTCATAATGGCAGTATTTTCTTAAGATTTGAATCATAATAACGGTTCTCTCTTATGATAGGAGTCATAAAGTTAAAATCGTATTCATAATGGCGACGTTCCGTTAATATGTAAATCATAATAGCGGCATTGTCTTTATATTGAAGTAATGACAGCAGCAATATGTTAAGATCAAGATTGTAAAAGCCGCATTTTGATAAGCTTCATTCCTGGTTGATCGGCCTCTATTGCCTACAAGAACCACTGCTTCCGGCTTTACTGGAATGACACGCCTGACCATGATCGACGTCTTTTTGTCTCTGTTCATAATGAATGCAAGTTAGTCTTAAATGATGCTAAACTGTTGCTTGCTAATAGAAAGAAGCAGCGTATAGCATCCCGCTAATTTGGCTGTAGGGAATACTGACAGTTCTGCAAAAGTGTACTAAACAACAGCAAACTTTTGATCCTTCCACTACTCAATAATTTTAAAGTTCTCACATGCATAGCTTACAAAGCTAAGTACTTTGCTCGCAAATTCTCTTATAACTCTAAACTTGACTCACCTGAATTACCTACACTCATCTTTCTTTCTAAAACTGAGGCACAACCAAGGGATATATACATAATCCCTTCTTTGGTCTCTAACATGATTTGTAATCTTGACTCCCATGAAACAGGAGGGTGTGATGGCATTATGTGCCCCTGAACTCTTTCTTGTCTTCTCCAAACTCTATAACTATTGCCTTGTGGCTTCTTGCATCTCCGCTTGTTGGAGGTCAACTTCTGTAGTTCATGTCTTTAAAAAATCTGAAGAAACCCCCCATACACATATCAGACCCTTGATAACAACGGCGAAGCCCGGGCTGTTGCCCTGGATATCTTAAAAGCGTTTGATAGTCTTTGGCATGCTGACCTTGTCTGCAAGCTACAGGACTACAGTATAACTGGATGATTATTCGATTTAATCCAATCGTTCCTGTCAAATGGTAAAATGATGGTCATTCTGAATCGGCATACTTCCAAATTATTTCATGTGAACGCAGGTGTCTATCAAGGCTTTATCCTAGGTCCTACGCTCTTTCTGATATTCATCAATGATGTTCCTGATCTAGTCAGTTCCAAAGTTGGCATCTATGTAGATGACACCATCATATAATCCCGTCTCAATATGAAATCTGCATGGGCTAACAAAGTAGATCTAACCTCTGCTCTTCGAAAGTACCTTTGTGATAGATTGAGGTAAGAAATGATTAGTTAATTTTAATACTTCCAAAACAATGCTACTCTTCTTTAATCAGCATGGAGAAGCTTTCCCATCTTCTATTACACTAGTTTCCCTGAAAGCAATATACTGCCCCTCCTCGGTCTTACTCTCTCAATCGATCTCAAGTGAAATGAATAAAATGAATCAATAGCTACATTTGCTGTTTGGAAGCTTGGGTCGCTGGACCGAGCCAGGAAATTTATCTCGTCAGAATCTATCTTGCACATTTATAAATCTACCATTCATCCGTGCATTGAATACTGTTTCAATATCTGGTCAGGTGCTCCTGCTGTTCATCTCGAGGTTCTCAACAAAATCCAAAAGAGGATTTGCAATGTAATTGGTCCCGATTTGGCTGCTCGCTCTCCGCCACTTTATCACCAATGGAGTGTGGCTTCCGTCTGTATTTTCTACAAGTATTTTCGCATCTTTTGCTCTGAGAAGCTTTATTCTCTGGTGTACCAGCCTCAGGAATTTACTCGTGCAACTAGATTGGAAATTAGGTCTCATCTTTTTACTGTCAAAATAGGCAAATGTAACCGCCAATTCTACTGTTACAGTTTCTTTTCTCGCACTTCGCGCCTGTGGAACTCCCTTCCTTATGCTTACTTTTCTGACAGCTACACTCTCCACTTGCCCGATCAACTCAGTTGATTAAAAACTTAATTGGCGTTTAAAGTTTATTGCATTGCTTGCCTGTGGTCGATTAAAAATTAAAGAAAATCTGATTCCTTTTACAACCCAAAAGTTTGCCATTGAAGATTCACAAGTTACTTAGAATGACCAACAATAACATTATTGAACTCTTGGCGATTATCGTCCCGATCAATGTAAACATTCATTTAATTAACGCTTCCAGATTAAAGACGCTCACAGATTTTTAGAAAAATTTGGAAAAATATCATCTTATATTTCCTCCCCGATGACGAAAAGTAAAAATGAACATTTGAAAGAAAGAAAAAACAAAATACGCACACTTCTTTCAACCACGCAACGGAAAACAGATTATAAAAGTAATTTTTTTTTTATAGAAAATCGTTGAGAAAATCAGATTTGTTATTTTTTATCATATATCAGATGGAGGTTGTAGTCAAACAGAAGAAAGAAACTACGAATTTAAGTACCTCCACACAATTGTCAAACAAATTCCCCAGAAAAACGGCATATGATGTTAAAAGGGCTCAAACAATAAAATCTAGGTTTAATTATCAAAATGTTTATGCTATTATTAAAAGGAAAGATCAAATTTTGTTGTTATTTTTTTTTAATTTTAAAATCTTTTCTAACACGTTCGAAATTTGAATTAAAATTTCATTTTTTGTTTTCCACCAGCGATTCACGCTATATTTACCTAAGGCAACTATTAAAAAAATGAAGTCGGTCGAGTAAAATGATTTGGGGGCGAGTAAATTTTCCTTGCTCTCGACCGCCGGTCGAGTGATTTCTTTTTCAAATCTCAAAGGCTGTTCTACACTACACCGTCATTTACCTATGCGTGCATGTGTGTACTTATTTCTTCAATATAGAAGACATATGCAGTAGTTTGTCTGCTTTTTAACCAATAGTTTTGTGTTCATGCCTCCGAGCGAGCATACGGAATTCAGGCAATATGACGTTCCACCCAATTCCACCTGTCTCCTTTCATCTATCTCTGATAACATAATTACTAATCTAAAATCAATTTGGTAAAGTAAATTAGCAAGAAAAGACTGGCGGCTTCTTCAAAGTCCTATCGACTGACTGGTTGAACCGAGCCCTTTCTGCACTTAGAGGCCCTCCTTAAATCGGCTCGTCGCTGTCAATATCTGACAGCCCAGTTACAGCAGGTCATAATAATCAAGTCTCAAATTAATTAAATATGAGAATTAAAGATTGCCCTTCGAGTAACAAAGGTCCTGCCGTCACCCCGACCAAGACGACAGTTTTATTCATGTAATATAATTAATCTTAAACACTTTGCTTAAATAGTGATTAAACGCCCTCTTTTTTCTCCTTTTTTCTTTCTTTTTTTCTTTCTTTCTTTCTTTCTTTCTTTGTGTGTGTATATATATATATATATATATATATATATATATATATATATATTAGTTTTTTCTCTTTTGTATCGACTATTTCTTTGTGGCCTTGTCATATTCTCCTTTTGACCTCGTCTAAAACCTAAATTCCTGTTTGCCATATCACTAACGTATTTCCCTCTTCCTACGTTTGCAGGAAGGCGAGGCCATGCCTAATTACTTACTAACGAGTTTGACAAAGCTTTAAGAAACTTTCAACTGTTGACAATAGCCATTTTGCTAGACGAGATTTCTTCCTATAGCGCCACAGCAGATCCAATTTAATATTTATCAGAATCTTTTGGCACGAGACTGGGTGAGATGAGATGGTTATGGTATGAATCTATCTCTCCTTCTCACTTCTAGGTATAAATAGCAGAACAAACCGGATACCATCTAAGGCCTCGAAGCCTTGGTTGGCAACCTGTCTAGGAGAAGGAAAACTAAATGAAAATCAGTCTGGAGAGAGTTGAGCTCCTTTAAGCTATCTTGCCCTGTACACACACACACACACACACACACACACACACACACACACACACACACACTGCTGCTACGGCTTTAAGGCATGTAATAACCCCTACGACGCTAATGGGTTTCGTTACTCGTGATCTATATAGACCAACATGCGCATCTTGGATTAAAACATATTTGGTTCTATTTTAGTTGAAAGTTCAGTCCCTACGTTTGGCAGTGCTAAAATATCACATGATCAAAGACAAGAGATACAAAGGAGAATATGACTTTATAAACTGACATGAAATATTCACTAAGTGAGGAAAACGGAAATATGAATAATCTGTCTCCATGGATGGAATAAAATGTTTGGCACGAAATTTCAAAAATGTTACCAAGTACGAAGACAAATACTTAAAGAAAGCCGGAGAGAACAACGGTCGATAAATAATGAGTATAGCAACCAAGATAATCATGTTTGTCTGAATAACAAAGCAGATAATAACGTCAGTTACTTGATCTTGGCTTTTTACTGTTCGTTTTGACTGGCACAAGCTCACCGTAATGGGACTGAAAAGTTAACTTAAAAATCATCATTTGAGTAAAATCTGAAAAAAAAAAACAAAAAAACTATGATGTATTGAAACATCAACAACAATTAAAAAGACGCGTCACAATTCCTGTGAAGCATTAATTATTGTTATTTACGAGTGGACCTGTGCCATCAAAAATGATGGCACAATATTTATATCAATATGCCGTCTAAAATGACAGGAACATATATATTGAGCTACCTACTATTGAGTATTTTACATAAAGACACAAGAAACAAATAATACGAACCCCTGACGAGAGGGAAATATATATATATATATATATATATATATATATATATATATATATATATACCTCCAATAATAATCACTAAAACGGTATAGTATAAATAAAAAAGGTCCCAAACTGAATAAAAACGAACTTTTTCCATCAAAATATTTATATTATTATTATGAAGAAAGATCAAAGAATTTTTAATCCTTTCTAACAGGTTCGAATTTTTGGTTAAAATCTTGTTTTGAATACGTCATTGCCTTCTCTAACTTTTAACATTGATTTTTTTTGTGCGTTTTTTCTCGGAGAAAACACATTGATTTGAAAATTTTTGCAAAAATGAAATAACTGTTCGATTTTAATGAAATTATCAGGACTTATACACAAATTAATGAAATTACTTTCGAAATATTTTTAAAAAATATTGATAAAGAATTTTTTTTTTAAATGTGTTACCCCCACCACTTACTTAATTTCATGAAATTTCGCACATAAACTTCGTCTTCTCTGACAATTTTTTGTTAAAAGTAGGAGTCTTTGGAGATTGTAAATCACCTGCTCTGAATTGAAAAATAATAAATCCAATAAAACTATCTAATTACTTAATTAGAAATTCTTCTAATTGCTTTTGTAAATAAGTAATATTAAGGACATTATTGTGCAAATATTTTTTTTTTGATGAATAATAAATTTTTAAAATAATTTTTTCAATTTTTTTACATTTTAATTATAATAATTTATAATAGTTTAAAATCGTGTAAAACTCTGTATTGCGGTGTTCCCTGGAAGTTATATAATAATTAAGTGGAAACAAAATTTACGATTCCAAAATTGAAAAGACTATTAAACGTGTTGCGGTTTATTTTAAAAAAAAAATATTTTGTATTTTTTTTTTACTTAATACGTTCCTTATTTTCATGTATGGCAGACTAAAACTGCCATTATGAAAAGGTTACGTAATTTAAGAGTTTTGTCCCTTCCCTTAGATTTATGAAAATTGCTTTTATGTTCATGCGTAGAATCTGTCATCGCATTGTCATTCAAGAATTCATCAAACGTTCGCACAGATGAACACGACTAATCGTTAATAATTTGTTGTATATTACTTTTTTATGCTATAAATAAGTAATATTTATTTCAAATCAGATTAATTTAGCTTTCAATTTTCAAATTTTACTAACATAAAGTGTCAAAAATCTTTTGAAATATTTTAAAAATCGATTAATTTTTGTTTGTTTACAAATTTCTTAAAATTAAGAAAATAGCCGCTTTTAAGAAAATTTAAAAAAATCAAAATTAAATGTGACATTCCCATCTATACAATTTCTACCTGAAATACACCAGAATTTACTACTTAATAGAAATAATAAATTTAATTATTACGCTTTTAATTAAATCTAAAATTAAATTTTCAAAATTTTTTTTTCATTTAAAAAATGTCATTTTAAACTTACGTATCGAAAATATATGACGAAATATTGGAAGTACATAGACACACACACACACACACACACACACACACACACACACACACACACATATATATATATATATATATATATATATAATGAGTTATTATCCAAATTACAAATATTCATAAGTTCTACAATATAAATGCATTGGGCATTTTTTTAATACAACTGAGTACCGGTCTAATTTAATTATGACCAAAAACTAATTATATATATGTATATATGATATATATATATCACCTTTCTGATCAGAGTATAATTAAACAACATTTCTCAGAAAAACATAACCATGTAAGTAATATCAGGCAGATTTTAGTCAACAATATAATAATCCTCACTCATACACACAGTAAAAAGAAGCTTCAGATATTGGAGACCATCTACATTAAATCCAAACAACCCACACTTAATAAAATCACGTTTAAATCTGGTCAGAACACATTACATTTGAATATCTGGTTCTGTTGTCATTTCGTGCTATCACACGTTGTGACGTCATAGAACCGCATTACAAATTTGCGAACTGCGTTTGCTATTTTTGGTAACTGTTGCCGTTGCTTAGCAGGCTTTTATATCAACACAAGATAAAATCATCGCTGATGGTGGATGTTTTTGTGTTAACGTCCTTGTAACCTCTCTAAAGATGGCTCATTTGAACCGAAAGCTTAGAACCAACTTATAAAAACAATTATCTAAAATGTTGGAGAATTTTTGTCTTTATTTTCAATTGAAATTGAAGCCAAAATACGATGTCTAGAACAGCTCATGATTAAACACAATAAACATTCATTGTCCATATATTTAACAGTATATGTTTAGAAAATTATCTGCTGCCTCGATACACTAAATTATATATATATATATATATATATATATATATATATGTATGTATGTGTGTGTGTGTGTGTGTGTTTAAAATAGATACATAATGGCCATCATTATGAGAAAGAGGATATATATATATTCTTCACTGCTCGACGACATGATTATTGCAAAAACTAGTAACAAGGCACTGTTAAAGAGCGAACACCTAGCAAGAGCTTTCATAACTGGTAGTAAAGTTCAATAACAGGTAGTAAAGAAGCATGACAAGAGGGATATATTTACTCATACACAATGATCTTCATTATAATAGTGAGGATTATTAATTTTCAACATCTTGTTATTGTTGCTTTTTATCCTAACACATTTGACCGATGTACTCTTCATTATAACTATTATTTATTATAATTTTTTTCCATCATATCAATGCATTTTATTCCAACACACTGCGCCAATAAACTTTTCATTATACCTATTTTTTTATTACTAGATTTATTCCATCTTAATATTATTGCTTTTTATTCCAATACTCTGGCTCAATACACTCCTCATTATTACTATTTTTTATTACCAATTTTATTCCATCTTCTAATTGTTGCTTTCTATCCCAGCACACTGGATCAATGCTGTCTTTATTATTATTTTAATACTAGTTTTATTTCATCTTATTATTTTTTGTTTTTTGTCACCACACTCTGGGTTGATACACTCTTCAATATTACGATTATCGCTGATGTCCATTTGTAAACGTTCAACAAGCTTTTGTCATTTTAAAGAAAAATGCTGAAAATATTTTGTTAAAATAGATGTGGTCTATTTCGTCTGGCAAGTAAATGGGTTTCATTTAATTTTAAATGCGAATAAATTAACTATTAACTACTTTAGCACAAAAACAAATAATACTGGGAAATAATAAAAATAAAAATCTCCCAACAACCACCACTGTTCGCAAAATAACCATCTTTTCCGTATATTAGATATTTATTCGCAAATATTTCCTGTCATCATTTTTCGATTTTTCCGTTATGTGTTAATTTTGTTTCCTTTTTATTTTTAATTTTTTTAAAAATATTTTTATTGTTCTTTCAGATTCAATATTTATTGACGCCATTTTCCCTCTGAAGAAAAATGTGTTGTCTGCTTTTTGTTCGTCTGTCATTTGGTCAAGAAATACACACATTCACTTGTATAAAATGTGTATATGTGTTTGCGTCTATTATTTTACATTGTAAAGCTAAAACACAAAAGCAAGCATATAATTCTTTCATTATTTTATCTACAATTTCAATTTTCTTTCTTTCTATTCCAATAACTGGATAAAAAAGACAACCCACAACAAAGAAATAACAGAAAAAAACCCCCCCCAAAAAACAACTTTATTGACCGAGTCGTGGTCTAATCCAAAATGGCGGATGACATCAAGTTCAGTGTTTGACACGGAACATTAAGAATTAATTATCAATTAAAAGGCGTACACCATTTGCTTTCCTCGATCCTTCCACCTGCCATCCGTGTGTACCTGGCTCGTCAGTTGCATGTTCAACCCTGACCGCGTACCCGGCCACCTCCATAGAAACGACAACACCAAAGCCATCTTTTCCCATAGACTGTTCTTTACAAGCCTTTAGCCTTAGATTTTTTTAAAGCTCACTGCGGAGAGCACACACACACACACACACACACACACACACACACACACACACACACACACACACACACACACACACAAGATCAGATACATGCACACACACACACTCACACACATACTTTTGAAAGCTCACTGCGGGGAGCGAACACAATCACATACATTTTGAATATATATGTAATAACGTGGAAAAGAGAAGGTGCTGATGGCATCGGTGGAATAATAATAATCAATATTTGTGAATTTTACCGCCACTAGTATGTGGTGACTTTTGCAAGAGATCAAGTGACAGTTTACTTAGTCTTCTTGTACAAGTCCCGAGAGTCACTCGAGGTAGAATGTTACATCTAACAGTCACAGGTTGTGCGGATCTATGAAAGATAACGGATAACACTGAAGTTGAACTGGTTAAGTTTGTCATGATCTGAGAAGCATCCACAGGGCAGTGGTTCGTGGGTAGAAGATGCTCAAATGAAACGAAAAACGCATGGTGATTCATTACACTCTGTTTAGCTATGAAGGTTAAGAATGGTCAAAGTGTCTGAACACTCTCCATGGAAATAGCAATAGAGCAGCGAGTTGTGACATCTCGTCTGTGAGAAAGCGGCTATAGAGTGGATAATAATTCATCACTCATAAGGACGAGGAGACGCTTTTGGACTCTCTCGAGAGTATAAAGCAGAGACTGGATAGCCCCTGATATTAAATAGGAACCACACCACATCAATAAAAAAGCGATAAGTGGACAAAAGAAACTTATGGTAGCAATACTCCATTTTGTGCCTGATCTGACTCTTGCGAATTGAAACGAAACAAATCCAAGAAAACTATCTAATTACTTAATTAGAAATTCTTCTAATTGCTTTTGTAAATAAGTAATATTAAGGACTTTATTGTGTGAAAAAATAATCTGTTTTTATAAATAATGAATTTTTAAAATAATTTTTTTCAATTTTTTTACATTTTAATTATAATAATTAATAATAGTTTAAAATCATGTAAAACTCTGTATTGCGGTTTTCCCTGGAAGTTATATAATAATTAAGTGCAAGCAAAATTTACGATTCCAAAATTGCAAAGATTATTAAACGTAGTGTGGCGATTCATTTTTAAAATAATTATATTTTGTATGTTTTTAATTAATACGTTCCTTATTTTCATGTATGGCAGACTAAAACTGCCATTATGAAAAGGTTACGTAATTTAAGAGTTCTGTCTCTTCCCTTAGATTTATGAAAATTGCTTTTATGTTCATGCGTAGAATCTGTCATCAGATTAATTTAACTTTCAATTTTCAAATTTTACTAAAATAATGTGTCAGAAATCTTTTGAAATATTTTTAAAATCGATGAATTTTTGTTTTGATAGCAAGCGGAATTGGGTATTTGGAATTGGGCATTTTTTAACTTCTTTATCGGTGTCTGGTATGTACGAGTTTCACTTGAGGTCTCGGTTGAGTTTAAGTTTCAACAGGCTCTCATACGGATAGCATACATAGAATCCATCTCGTTCATCTCTATACAATTGTTTTCTGAGATCAATGAATAAAAATGATTTCAGCCCAATCACTTCTAAAGAGAATACTTCACCAAATCTTGTAGACTGGTGCTCCAAAATCAGAACAATTAAATTAGTCCTGGTTATAACGATAAACTACATTTGGCAGCAAAGATTCTGCTCGGGAGATTAGAGGTTTTGAGGAACGTGGAACCCCCTCTTAATTGCTGTTGTTCCCAGGTCCACGCTAACCTGTGCTGGTAACATCTGTTTGAGTCCCGCCTATGGGCGAATAAGGAACTCCTAAACAAAAATAATATAAAAGTATGAAAATAACAGCAATACATTTTTATATCAAAAATTACCGACAATACATATTTATAGTAAAAGAACCAACAATACATTTTATAGCAGAATTTCCAACAATACAGTTTATCTGTAGCTGAAGGCATTACATTCAAAATAAATTTACTAGAAGCCATAAGATTGTGTGAAAAATATTTAAATTTCAGCGTTAAATAACCCTATAAGTTGATATGCCGCTAAATAAAATCAAACAACAACAATAAAATTTACAAAAAATAGTAGAAACCATATCACTTCAACAACAGCAAAAAGTAAAATGAATTTCACATGTAAGTTGAAGAGAAAATACAAATGTAATGAAGATTTTGAAGTTTCATGCTTCATCGAACAAAAGATAAGGTAGGAAGCCCCCACATCAATACGAGAAAAGAAGCCACCCTCAAAGGCCAAGGTAGCACTACACACTGAAGGCACTTGATGTAGGCCGATGTGTTGAGTCGATTGCTCTGTAGGAAGATTAACTGAGGCGTAACGTCGCCATCACTCATGATCACTCCAAGAACCCGGATGTTGACTTGACATATCATCCAATTATTTCTGAGTTCTGTGCACTGTCTTCAGAATGACCCCCACCACACTGAAATGTTTGTATTCGAGCTTTTGGTTCGAATACCAAGAAGTACAATATATATACTAGAAGTATGTATAAGTAGAAGTACAAAAATATAAATGGCGCCAGTTTACCCATTGGAACCTGAATATACAAACATTTTTTATTAAAAAATCGATAAGGTGTGTGTGTTTAATTTTATTTTTTATTGTAACATATCAATCTCCATGGAAATAGCAATAGAGCAGCGAGTTGTGACATCTCGTCTGTGAGAAAGCGGCTATAGAGTGGATAATAATTCATCACTCATAAGGACGAGGAGACGCTTTTGGACTCTCTCGAGAGTATAAAGCAGAGACTGGATAGCCCCTGATATTAAATAGGAACCACACCACATCAATAAAAAAGCGATAAGTGGACAAAAGAAACTTATGGTAGCAATACTCCATTTTGTGCCTGATCTGACTCTTGCGAATTGAAAAGAAACAAATCCAAGAAAACTATCTAATTATTTAATTAGAAATTCTTCTAATTGCTTTTGTAAATAAGTAATATTAAGGACTTTATTGTGTGAAGAAATAATCTTTTTTTATGAATAATGAATTTTTAACTAATAAAAACAACAACGTTTATGCAAAATTCGACTTTATTCATCAACATAGTCCCTTTCTGTGGTGATGCATCGATTCAGATGCTTCTCTAACAATTCGATGCCTTTTTTGTAAAATGATTTCTTTTTAGCCTCAAAAGGCTCCTCAGGTTCTGATATCACTTCTTTATTGGGGCCAAATCTCTTTCCCTTTCTTTTGAGGTATGCGAACAGCCAGTACTCACTGGGGACCAGATCTGGAGAATAGGATGGATGCGGGAGCAATTCGAAGTGCAATTCATATAGTTTTGCCATCGTTGCGACTGACTTGTGACACGGTGCGTTGTCTTGGCGAAAGATCACTTTTTTTTTAATATGTATTTGTGGCCATTTTTGGCGATTTCTTCCTTCAAACGCATCAATAATGCTATATAATATTCGCTTTTGATGGTTCTTCTTTTCTCATGGTAATCGATGAACAAAATACCTTGCGCATCTCAAAATACATCACTTGCCTGCTTATATTTGCGCCTTTAGTTGCTTTGGAAGGCTTTCACCTGCTACTATCTGACTGCCGATTTGACTCCATAGTGAAGTGGTGGATCCATGTTTCATCCATTGTCACATTCACGCAAAAACTACTTCTTGTTGCGTTGAAACAGTTGAAAACAAAGCTCTGAATCATCGACTCGTTGTTGTTTTTGATCGACTGTGAGCAAAGGCGGTATCCACTTTGAACATTAACAAATGTTCATGCAAAATGATGAATACACTGCTTTCTGATATGTTCAACTCCTCTGCTATCTCACGCAACTTCAATTTATGATCGGCCAAAACGAGATTGTGGATTTTTTTGTGTTTTCCGGGACAACTGCCGATTTTAGGCGACCTGAGCATTCAGTATCAGTTGTGTCTGTACGATCACGTTTAAAGTCAGCGTACCTCCTTTTAACCGAAGTATAGTCCGAATAACACGTATCAAGCCATTGCTTTGCTTGAACAGTATTTTTCCCATCAGAAAGCGATGCTTTATCAACAGACGAAATTCAGATTTTTCCATTGTTTTAAAAATTTGTAACAGTAGCTTCAATTAAATAACTGTAATTTGTTAACTAATAATCCGATTGGGCCAAAGTTTGTCACTCGCCATTTGAAGGTTAGTACTTAATAAAAAATCAAATGAAGTTTTTATTAGTGGCGCCGTCTATGTGCCAGACCCGGGACTTTTTGAGTAATGTGTTATTTTCTGATTTTTGTATATGATGAGTGATGTGTTACTGGTGGATAAACTGTCCGAAGTTCATTTTGTTCAGCTTTCTATTTTGCAGTCATTATCAAGAACCGATGTAGTTTCTGTGTGGTAGTTAAACTTCGTTTATCCTTTATCAAATTTCTTTGGACATGAAGGTGGACATTTGAAATGTACAGCGGCAATAGGGAACAAGACCGCACAAAAAGAATGCGATTTAATTATTTAATTTACATTTTTACTTTTTATATTTTATTATCATATATAAAATATGTGCGACCATTAATTATATCATATGCCTTTTAAGATAAACCCTCCTGTTGTGAATGGGATTTTATTTAATGTATGCTGTTTATTTTGTATAACAATAGCTTCTAGATTTGTGAGTTGAGTCTTTTCTTGCATTTAGTGTTGAAGATTATTTTTGTGTTATATATAACATTTTAAGAATATATATATATATATATATATATATATATATATATATATATATATATATAATTTATATATATTAATATATATATAATATATATATATTAATATATATTCATTGATATATATAATTTTATATATTAGTATATATTAATTTTTTATATTATATTAATATATATATAATATATATTTATCATATGTATTAATATATATATATATATATATATATATATATATATACAATTTCAATATAATATATATTAAAAACATTTTTGCAATATATGAAATATGTGCGCCCATTAATTATATCATATTCAATCCTGTTGTGAATGGTGATGTGTGATGTATGTTTTGTATAAAAAAAGCTTCTAGATTTGTGAGTCTTTCCTTGCATTGGGTGTTGTATATTATTTTGATTTTATATACAACATGTTTATAAAATAAAATAAAAAATATATATATAATTAATATATATTAATATATATGATATATATATTCATATATATTTATTTATAGATATTAATCTATATTTTAAATATATACATTAATTATACATTAATTATATATTTTTATACATATTAATATATGTATATAATTAATATATAATTTCAATATATTATATATCATAAACATTTTTTATAATATAGAAAATATATGCTCCCATTAATTATATCATATGCCTTATTATTTTTAATGTTTGATGTCTATTACGTATAATAATAGCTTCTAGAGTTGTGAGCCTTTCCTTGCATTTGCATTAAGTGTTGTACATTATTTTGGTGTTATCTGCTATTATTTGTCTTACGTTGTTAGTTGTACGTTTGCTATTCATTATGTGCTAGTCGATATTTGTACGAATTGCACTAAGTTTCGTTACATGTTCATTTTTTCTGTAAACTGTGTATACAGTCAATCAATATGACTCATTCTATATGCAAAAGGGTACTGTTAAAGACTAAATTGAAACAAAAATGATGGCAGGAACTTCTTGGAGCTTTAAAATAATCCCATAATTGATGGATCTAATGACGGAGACGGCTACAAAAACTATCAAAACAATTTAGTGTTCTCCAGCAAGCAACAAACTATTTATAAAAGGAAGGCCTTTAGTATGACGGCATTGCAATCAAGAAGTGGGGGTCCGCGAAAAAAAAAATGCATGATAAAATAGACATCTAGTTTGACAAGCCCATGCGAATTTTACTGTGACCTTTGCGGTCTCTCTGAACAATGTAGGGGGTTATATACGTCTACAGTGCGGCGAAATCTGAACGATGCCGGTTTTCATGGTAGAATGCCTAGAAAAAGTTCACTGCTTACGAAAAAGCACAGACAGACGCGGATCAACTGTGGCAAAACACATATTAATAAGCTATAATGTTTCTGGCGAAATGTTTCATCGTCGAATGACACAAAACTAGAGCTTTTTGGGAGGAATGATAAGTGGTATGTCTGGCGATCTCTTAATACGGCTTTTGAAGCTAAGAATTTGGTACCAACAGTTAGACAAAGTAGGGCAGCATCATGATTTGGAGCATCATGATTTGGTGTTTGCTTCAACTGGAACAGGAAAAATAGTACGCATTAGTAAGCATTGATGCTAGAGTAGACCATGAAAGGTACAAAGCAAGTGTCTTTCCCTCAGTTCGAATGTTGGGTTTAAGTCAGGTCTGGATTTTCTACCAGGACAATAATCCAAGCAAATCGTTATTCAGAAACAAAATAGTGGACAGATGGAATCATGAATTGGCTTAAAAGAAGGCAGAAGATAAAAGAATAATATGGTCAATATGTTCTGCAATAAATATAATGTCGAAAATAAAGAAAATATTTTTTTATTTCTACTTATTAAAAAGATGAACTATTTTATTCAGTTCTCCAATATTGCCATTAATTTTTCATCTTTTTATGTCGACTTAGTCAATAGAGCAAAAAGTGTAACTTTTTGAAGAAATAAATTGTTAAATGGAAATAAGTTTAATTATACGGGGTAGCCCCTGTATTGCGATTGGTCGAATCTTTATCACGTGTCAATGGGGCATTAGTTTGCTGATTAACGAAGCGATTGAGGCACGGAATGAAGAAATAGACGGTTGGTTGGAGCTAAGAAGAGACAGGCTGTATAAGTTGGGTTATTGCGTGCATGGAGACAGGATCTTAAAAGCGCAGTTTAGGGAAAGAAAGAAAGGAAGGGAGAAAGAAAGGGAGAAAGAAAGAAAAGGACAATGAAACAGTAAGGAAAGGAGGAAAAGGAAAGAGAGAAAGTAAGGAAATTAAATAAGAAGAAAAGGAATTAAATGGAAAGATAAAAAAGAACTTTTGAAAGAAAGAAAAAATAGGAAGAATAAAGAAAATAACTTTTGCACAAAAGAAAGAGAAAAAGAGAAACAGAGAAAAAAGGTAAAACGAAAAGGAAGAAAGAAAAGGAACAAAATAAGCAATATAAACAGAAAGAAGGTAGAAATATAATTGTAGAAAGAAAGAATAAGGAAAAATTAAAAAGAAAAAATATAAAGAAAAAACATAGAAAAGAAGATATAATAAAAAAAGAAAGAAAAAAGAAAAAAGAAAGGGTATTTTTGAAAAATAGAAAATATTAAAGACAGAAAAATGTAGAAAAAGAAAGAAAAAAGTGAAATCTGGAAAGGAAAGACAAAACAGCGAAATGAAGAATGAAATTTAGAAAGAAGGAAAAAAGGAAAATAAAAATAGATTTATTTGAGAAAAATTTAGAAAGAATTATAGCAAGAAGAAATAACAAATAAAAGAATGAATGAGAAAGGAAAGAAAAAAGGATATTTGATAAAGAATATGTGAATAAGTAAATAAAACAAAGAAAAAAATAAGAAAAAGGAAGTATAAATAAGGAGGGAATAGAATAAAGAGAGGGGAGGAATTAAAAGGTAAACGAAGAATGATCAAGGCTCAAAGTTAAAAAAAAAGAGAAAATAAAGAAAGAAATTATACAAAGCGAATAAACACTGAGAATGAAAAAAAGAAAAATAGAAAGAAAGCAAGAAATGAATCAATAAATAAATAAAGAACAAAATGATACATTGAAAAATAGAATGAAAAAAAAAACTCATTGCAACATTGAAACAGAAGAAGAAAGAATATAAACGCAAGAACAATCCAAAACTTAAAGAGAATGAAAATAAGACGAAAAGAAAAAAACACCGTAACATTTGGAGGAATAGAAATAAAGAAAGAAAGCAGGACACAACAACGTAAGAGCAAAAGAAAGAAAGAAAAAAGAATACTGAATGCAACAAAGAAAGATAAAAAGATAAAAACAACAAACATATTGGAAAATAGAAAGAAAACTAAACGCAAAAGAGAAAGAGAAAGTAGAAAAAATAAATAAATAAATAAATAAATAAAGAGAGCAAAATTAAAGAAACGTAATGAAAATAAAAAGAAAGAAATCTGAATGCAACAATAAAAGGGAAAAAGAACAACGAAACATCTAGCAAAATAGAAAGAAAAAAAACTGAATGTAACAATGTAAAAGAAAAAGAAAGACAAAAAGATGAAATGAAAGAAAGGACAAAAAACATAAAGAAAATAGAAAAAATGAACGAAACAAAGTAAAAAAAAAAAGAAAGAAGGAAGAAAAAAGTACAAACAATACAAATATTAACAAAGAAAACTGAATGTAACAACGAAAAAAAAGAGAAACCAACGAAATATATAGAAAGACAGAAAGAAAGAAAATCGAAAGCAACAACGTGAGAAAAGAAAGAAAGAAAGAAAGAACAACAAAAGATGGTAATAAAAAGGAAGAAAACTGAACGTAATAAAGAAAGAAAAAAGATAAATGCAAGAATGAAGCAAAAATTAAGATAACGAAGATAAAACGCAAAAAAGAAAGAGCAAAAAAGAACGATAATTCAAGAAAAATGGTGGGTTATAAAAAGTAAAAAAAAATGAAAATAAAAGATGAGTGAAAAAGGATTTTGAAAAGCAAAATTTGACCTTCCTTTCTCTTCTATCGCGAATCTGTGATTAGGATTTCCCGCTCTTGCCATCCACCTTAAATAAACCGAACCTCCATCCCACTGCTCCCATTTCTGTAATCAGTAGGACAGGGAACCTGTAATTACGGGTTCAGTGAGGCAAACATAACTGTCCTGTAAGTGGAACGCTACAATCTCCTTGTCAAACAGCAAAATAGCTTGCTAACAAGGCGGGATGCCTGACGAGGAAGTGCGAATTACAGGAGGAAGTCCACGTAATTCTCGCGTGGAGGTTTCTTAAAAGAGGAAGTCAATGGACCCTTTTAAAATTAATGCCCCAATTCAAAATTTATTTAAAATCAAATTTGATATATTTTTAAGTTTTGAAACTGCTTTATGTTTTTAAAATTGTTATTAATAAACATTTGAATTAGCAGGAATTTGAAATTTATACAACCACGCCCTAAAAAATACTACACTACTTACATAGTCTGAATCTTGTCGTATCCACGACATTTCGGCTGTTGTATGCTCCGGCCTTCCTCACGCGATATATGCTCGAGTTTCGAGATAATCGTTATATAGTATATATGTATTTTTTTCCAATTATATGTAAACTAGATGCAAGTTTGTTTTGTTTTTTTATTTTGCAAAATCGCACGACATTGATCTTTTTTCATGATTCTTTTGAAGTGAATCTTGGCATCTCTATTGAGAGGTTAATGGTAAAAGCAAAATATAATGCTTCACATAAAAAATGTTTGTAGTTCAGTAAAATAATTTACTTAAATATGTTTTTTAATGGTAGAGTCGTATTTATATTCTTTGAATATTTTTACAATTCTTCTTTTTCTTGATACACCGTCTCCATTTAGAATGTAGGTGATCCTGGACGTCCACTTGGTTCTGTCTCTTGTCGCTCTCAATATTTTTCCTCTTGGTATCTCTCCCAAACCCCACCCCTGTTATTCATTGTTCTTCTGGATGCGCAGTCTCCATTTAGAATGTAGGTGATCATGGACTTCCACTTGGCTCTGCCTCTTGTCGCTCTCAGTATCTTTTTTCGTGACATCTCTCCCGAACCCCTCCCTATCATTTAATCTTTTTCTTCATGTGCCGTCTCCCTTAAGGACGCAGGCCGTCATGGACTTTTATTTTTACCTGCCTTGTGTCAGTCTTAACATCGTTCCTCTTGGTATCTCTCCCAAACACCGCTTTGCCACCCATTTGCTCAAGCCTGTCAAATATGTCTCGTACTGCTTTCTCCTATCTCCGTTTCTTCCTATCTGTCCTGTGAGTATTAGATTTTCCAGGCCTTATTTCTTCAGCTGTCTCTTCCTGATTTTAATCATGGGTTTTCTTTTCTTTTGCATCCTCTTTAACTAGATGCATTTTTTTTTTTTTTTCAAAATCGAACGACAATTTTCTTTTTTCATGATTCCTTTGAACTGAATCTTGGTATGTCTACTGAGAGGTTAATGATAAAAACAAAATATAATGCTTCACATAAAAAATATTGATTGTTCAGTAAAATAATAATTTAGCAAAATGCATTGTGGACAAACGAAGCCCGAAAGTATTTTTCGTATTGTAAGGGTCCTGGAGAAAGACTAAAAAAATAAATAAATAAAAGCAAATACACCGTAGTTACGGAAATTTTACTTTTTATTTGTAAAATAATTACAAAAATATAACATTTTAAGTTAATCTGCGCATTCGATAAATTATAAATAAAATCTATCAATTCATCATAAATTACTTTGTTTACGATTCAAATACGAAAATAAAGATCTGAGATTTGAAGGTCCCAAGAAGAACGTGACTTTCTTAAATAGGGTAACTGAACCATGATTGAGTCCGAAAGTTCACAGCTGAGCAGTCTAGAGCAGACCATGACAATTTACATAAATATGCTTCTCATTTTTAACGGCAGAGTCGTATTTATATTCTTTGAATATCTTTACAATTCTTCTTTTTCTTGATGCGCCATCTCCATTCAGAATGTAGATGATCATGGACTTCCAATTGGTTCTTGTCTCTTGTCGCTCTCAATATCTTTTTTCGTGACATCTCTCCCGAACCCCGCTTTGTCATTTATTCTTCTTCTTCATGTGCCGCCTCCCTTAAGGACGCAGGCTGTCATGGACTTTTATTTGTCCCTGTCTTTTGTCAGTCTTAATATCGTTCCTCTTGCTATCTCTTTCTAACACCGCTCTGCCATCGATTTGGTCAATCCTGTCAAATCCCCTGTCTCCCTTTCTTCCTATCTGTCCTGTGAGTATTAGATTTTCTAGGCCTTCTTTTTTCATGACGTGTCCCAGGAACTTCAGCTGTCTCTTCCGGATATTAATCATGGGTTTTCTTTTTTTTTGCATCCTCTTTAACACCTCGTTTTTGATCACGTGATCGGCCCATGGAATCCTCAGCACTCTTCTTTAGAACCACATTTCTGCTGTCTCTCCTCCATCTTTGAAGAGATCGTCCAACATTCGCTTCTGGGAGATATTACATAACAATACAGCACTCTTTCCTTTGATTCTAATGAGATTTTCGTGTCTTTCTAATTAGCTTTTGAAATACGTCCTTGGACGTGCCAGCGCGTTTTTGGTTCTCAGTGTTACACTTTCAATCCTTTGTCAGAACGTTATCCAGATATTTAAATTTCGTTACTTGTTTTATTTTAGCTCCTTCTTTTTGTTGATGACCATTCATTCAATTTTCTTTAAGTTTATGCTTACTCCTTTCTTCTCGCTTTCTCTTGCTATCTTTTAAAAGCAAAATTCTACTTAACTTTTAATTACAACAATAGTGTTGATTGTACAAACTTTTTAGATTGATTGTTTCATTTTCTACAAGTTATCAAGCCTTTACAGGTGGATTATATGTGATTCAAACTAGAAAATATTTCTATATTGTTATGATTAAAAAAATAATTAATGGTTTATTAATACAAATTTTACTAATTCACCCATATCTGGATGGGATGAAGGTAGCTTGATATTTTTCCCATGAATATTTGCACGTAAGTGAATATAACTAACCTAACGGGAATTTGAACTCTTCGAGCCATTGTTCATTAATCCACCTGCACATTCAAGCCTACAGCAATTAATATTCTCAAGAGGCCATCATCTAGGTAATGACAAGGCTTTCATGTTGATTTACCTTCAGTTTACGAGTTACAGTGCAGGAATGGATAGCGTCTCGAACTAAGGTATTGGAGATCAGAGTTCTTATTTCAGTCAAAATCATTCACTTATGTACTAATACACTTAGGAAAGGTATGAATCCATATCTTTTCTTCTCCCAGCTATAGGTAAATAGCATAACAGAATGAGCTTAAGTCACTGATGCCTCCTCAACAGGTGTTTACTCGTGCAACCAGACTGGCAACTGGGTCCCACCCATTCACAGTCAGGTTAGCCAAATGCAGACGACAATTCTACTCCTGCAGCTTCCTCTCTCGCACTTCCCGCCTGTGGAACTCACTCCCGTATTATTGCTTTCCTGACGGCTACAACCTCCAGAAATTTAAATGCAAAGTCAATACTCATCTACTAACCACTGGCCTCTAGCTCTCTCCCCTCCCCTGTATAACCTTCCCTTTCTCTCTACCTATGTACCTGTCATCGCACCTGCTTTCTCAGCTTTCTGTTGTTCCTTTCTAACTAGTTTGTACTCCTCACTTTTTTCTAATTAATCTTTTTACATTTATGTAACCCCCTGCACATCAGTGGCGTTTCCGCCTTGCTCGGGGTGAAATGATTAAAAAAAAAGAAAAGAAAAAAGAATGGACTTATAGCCTTGGTGGGCAACCAATATACCTCAGTAAGAACTGCCAAGCTACTGCAAGAAAATCTACACACCACATTTGGTTATGGTTCGCTGGTAAAGCCAAAGAAAAAAAATCCCATGAAACTTCTACTAGGGAAGAAGCCTGCTCAACCTACCCAGGTGAATGTCACGACAGACAGACAGACCCCAGTTTGGTGGTCAACTATTTTCTCATGGTTGGGACTCTAACAGGTGCTACCACCCCGGGCCAGTGTGGGCCTAGGAACAAGAGCAATTAAGAGGTTGATCCACGTTCCTCAAAACCTCCAATCTCCAGTCCAGAATCTTTGCTGATTAACGACGTTTCGGTTGTTGTACACTCGGATCTTCTTTAGGTGATAAGAATTTTTTCTCAGTAGCACAGGACCCCAGTGAATGCAAGCGTTGTTTACAATCAAATGACTTAACACAAGTGAGGAGTATGGAACCACCTCTTAATTGCTGTTGTTCTCAGATTCACCCTGACCCAGAATGGTAGCACCTGTTAGGGTCCCAGCTATGGGCAAATGGCTAACCCTTCAAAACACTATGAAAGTATAAAAATAGTTTTATAGAAATATATACATAAAAATAGACTTTTATAAAAAAAATATGCATTTTGCAAGGAAAAATATTACCAACAATACATTTTTGAAGAAAAAAATTTTACCATAACACATTTTTGAAGGAAAATATTATTTTCAGCAAAACATTTTTGAATACGAAACTATAAAACATTTTTAGTTTTCTAAAATAAAAAAATAAAAACAAAAAACTTTCATTAGAATATGACTAAATCAATCTTCTCACTATAACCGAACATTAAAAAAATACTTTAAAACCCCACCTTTTCGGTATTAAATAACCCACAGAGGTGTTGATATGCCGTTAAACAAAACTCAAACTCAAACATACTGTACTCAATAGCAAAAATATATAATTTAAGGACTTTCAAGAGCATCAATAACATCAATGAATATCATATACCCATCAGGCCGACATTACACATTGCCTCAACCGGTTTACATTCCTCCCCGGTCTTTTGAACATGAGTAGAAGTTTATCTCTCGTTTCTTGTTTAGGAGTGGGTTTTCCGTTCCTTCTCACGTCTGCTTCATCCCTATACTTCTAACGCTTGTCCTTTCCTACTTTAATATAACTTAAAACAGTGACCATCTATATTGAGTGTCTCCTGGGCCTTGTATTGAGTAAGCAGCAGTAAAAAAGGAAAAGAATAGGAAGGAAATCACTATTAATACTGGAAATAGCGATAACGGCTACAAGACTCCAGCAACATATTTCCTGAAAAAGATTTTAAGGGAAAGATTTTATAAATTTCAACCGACATCAATAATGAATGTTCGATCAATGAATGCAGAATATTTCCTTATAGGGAAACGGCTAATAATATCCTTATCTATGTCTATGTGTTTCTATTCTGTTAGATTCAAATGATTTATTTTTTATTATCGCATATAAAAAAAAGATAATTTTGAGTCGACTGTAGATGCGATAATCGAGTTAATTTCTTATTCTGTCTCCCTATATATATATATATATATATATATATAGTCTCCCTCCTACTTTTTGTCATTTTCTCTTAATCGTTTATTTCTTTCATTTTCATTTCTTTCTTTTTTCTTTCCATTTCCTTCTGCTCATCTTCTTCTTTTTCTTCTTCTTCTTGTCATTCATCTTTTCATTTTCTTCTTTCCTTCTTCTTCCCATTCTTCTTCTTCTTATCATTCATCTTCTCTTCATTCCATGTTTTCTTATTTTCTTTCTGGTCATTTTCTTTTTTTCTTCTTCTTATTCTCCATAGTATGTGCTTCGCCAGGACTACATACAATTTTGAAATCAGTATGTTCTTTCTTCTAGACCGGTTGCCAATCAAGGCTATAGATCTCAGTCTGTTCTACATAGCTGGGGCGGAAGGGAGAAAAGATGGCTTCGTACCTATCCCAAGAGTATAAATACGTAAGTGAATGTAATGAGCTGGAACTCGAAATCGGATCCCTGATTCCTTAATCCGAACCGCAATCCATTATTCTACCGCGTTCGCCAATATTGTGCAAAATATTGCATTAATACACATAGTAGTGCTGAAGTATCAATTAAAAATTTGGTGGTGGGTTCATGTTTCGCAAAGGAATTAAACCAAAATTAAAATAAAGGTCATCACCTTGAATTTGAACTCGTTTCGTTTATACCATCTTTAACATCGTTAACAACCATACTACCCGCCCTTCGAAAACTAATAAACAAAAATTAAAGCTACACATAAACACCAAAAACAGGTAGGGACGCGCGTAGTGAAACATACATATGAAGATGAAGACACATTTCCACTGTTGCGATGTGACCGTATCCCCACCATTAAACCTTCATCTTCGCGAACATTCCATACCGGTCATATTTCTTTATGTCATTATCGCTGCGACTTTTTATTAAGATTCATGTGACAAAATGGCGATCCTACCCACGGTTTCAGGGCTCGAAGAAGTCGGCGGTCCTCCTCCCTGCTGGGGGTTAGCTGTCCAAAAAGGCCTCCGGCCGTTCACTGACGCTCAGCCTCGTTTCCGTGTCTATCCCAGCATGCTTCATCAGTGTTGATCTATTTGTTATTTCTTGATCAACGGTCACGGGTCTCCGCAGTCGATTTGTCAGTATTTTGTATCGGTGATTGGCTGATGATGTGATAGAATTTGAAAGAAAGATAGAAAGAATAATAAAAGAAAACAAAACAAAACAAAAAAATGAAATTAGGGAAGACAATGAAAGATTTTCTTTTAAGTGAAAGGAAAGGGAAGAAAGATGAATGGAGGATATGGCGTCTGACTCCGTTTTGTTAATCACTCAAACTTCCTGTTTCTTCTTCTTCTTCTTCTTCTTCTTCTTCTTCTTCGTTTCTTTCTTATTCCCCCCTCTCTCTCTGTCTCTGTCTGTCTCTGTCTGTCTCTCTCTCTCTCGTACCATCTCTGGGGCACCTCGACGTGAGTTAATGGTTTGCAACTGAGTTATGAGTCCTTACTAGGTACCCTTATAATTTCGGCCTTGTGCCACATCTAAGCGCGGCTTAAAAATTATCTCTCTCGAACCATCTCCTTTTTCTTTAGCTTTCTCTTTCTATTTCTTTGTGTTTCTGTGTCTGTCTCTATATTTTCTTGTATTTCTCCATCTATTTTAATTGTTTATTTCATACTCTATTCTTTTCTCTTTCTGTATTTCTTTCTTCTGCGTTTCTCTCGCTCTCTGGCTTTTCTATCACTTTCTCTTCGTTCCTCTTCTACCTTAAATATTTATTTCTCATTCTGCCTCTCTTTATCTCTGTATCTCTCTCTCTCTAATCTTCATCCCACTCTCTCTCTCTCTCTCATTTCCTCTTAATCGTTTCTTTCTTTATTTTTTCTTTCTTTCTTCTTCCCATTTTCTTCTGCTCATCATCTTCTTCTTTTTCTTCTTCTCATTCTTCTTCTTGTCATTCTTCTTTTCATTTTCTTCTTCTCACTCTTCTTCTACTTCTTTTTCTCATTCTTCTTCTACTTTTCATTCTTCTTCTTATCATTTATCTTCATCTCTTTTTCTTATTTTCTTTCTTGTCATTCTTCTTTTTCTTTCTTTCTTTTTCTTCTCCTCCTTCTTTTTTGCATTTTTCTTCTTCTTGTCATTCTACTTTTCATTCTTCTTCTTCTTCTTCTTCTTCTTCTTCTTCTTCTTCTTCCTCTATCCGTCTTTCTTCTAATTTTTCTTTTTTTCATTCTTCTTTTTCTCATTCTTTTTCTTCCCATCTTCTTCTTCTTCTCAAAAATTTTCTTTCATTATTCTTTTAATTTCAAAATATTACTTTCCTTTCTTTTTCCTCCACTTTCTTTTATTCTCATTTCTTCTCATTTCTAACACTTTTTCTCCTCCTTCTTTCTTGTCTCATTCCTAACATTCTTTTCATCTCTTTTCTCTCATTACTAAAGACCTCATCTCTCTTTCTCTTTCAAACATTTCTCCCTCTCATTTTTAATAGCTTTCACTCCTCTCTTTTATTTCCAATAGCTTTCCCTCCCCTCTCTCATTCCTAATAATATTCCCCCCTTCCGCTTATTCCAAATAGCTTTTCTTCTCTCTTATTCTGATAATGTTTTCCTCCCCTTTGCCTCTCACTCTTTTTAGTTGCTAACAACTTTTTACTTTCGTCCATGTCAGCCTAATACCTTTTTTCTTCTTTCTTTTTTTCTTCAACTCTATATCTCTTTTATGATGTCCAATGGATATAATCTCGGAATGAGAAATCAGAGAACCGAGTTCGAATTTCAGTTGAATTCGTTACATTCACTTCCGCCAAATATCATTGAGAAAGGTATTAATCGGTTTCATCCCCAGAGTTATGGGTTAAATAACAAGACAGATTGGGTTCTCTATGATTGGCAACCTGTCTACCGCAGAAAGTAATGGCAACCTACTACGGGAAAATCTTTTACCCAGTCAGTCATATCTCTTTCAAGACATGATCGCCCAAGCGTGTATCACGTATGGCACTTAACTGACTGACTGATCTCTCTCTCTCTCTCTATATATATATATCATTCTAAGAGCTTTTTCTATTAGCTTCCCTCTCATTTATTTTGCCTAACCTTTTCCTTTCGCATGCTTAACAACTTTACCTCCGTCCTCTCTCTTATTTACAACACATTTTTCTTTTCCTCTCACTCTCATTCAAATACTTTTCACCCTTCCCTCATTTTTATCTCATTTCTATTTTCTGTCTCTCTATCTCTGTCTCCATCGCCTTTTCATTTTTAACACTTTTTCTTCGCGTCTCTCTCTCTCTCATTGTAACACCTTTTTCTCTCACATCTCATTTCTTCTTCCTTCTTATCAATCGTTCTTCTCCTCCCTTGTCTAAAATCTTTTTCCTTCGACTCTGTCTCTCATTCCTAGCAACTTTTACTCTGTCTCTCATTTCTCTCTCATTGCTAAAAACTTTCCCTTTTCCCCTCTCTCTCTTTCATTTCCAACATATTTTTCTCCACCACTGTCTCTCATTTCTAAAAACGTTCTCTCTCCTGTCTCTCTTTTTTTCCTACACTTCTTCCCTTCATTCTTAGCGAATTTTCATCTTTCATTTCTCTCTCATTTCTGAAAAGGTTCACTCGCACTCTCTCTCTCTCTCTCTCTCTCTCTCTCTCTCTCTCTCTCTCACACACACACACACACGCACATTCCTAGCAACTTTTCTTCTCTTCTCATTTCTCTGTCATTCTTAACAACTTTCTCTCTCCTCTCTTTCTTTTTTCTTCCCCTCTCTTCCTCGTTCCTAGAAACTTTTCCTCTCCTCTCATTTTTCACACTTTATTCATATGTGTTTTCCTTTCTTTTCTTATGTCTCTCCCGTTGTATATGTTCGCCAATCTATAATACAGATACCTGCCTGCTTAGAAGTGTACAAACAACCGGAATTTTATGACAGTTTGACATTTAAATGTTGTGCCGGAATAGCATTGCCTTTCGCACTGAAGAATAACAGATGGATACTTCGAGGCAATGCTAATGAATGGTAAATCAATCAGGTGCAGAAATTTAAATGGCTGAGAAGTGTTCTAACAGAGAATAGAAAGTGAGACACTAAGATCCGAATGCGTATTGACATGACTAAGGATACACTTCAAAAGCTAAGCAGAGTATCGAAAAACAGGAAAATTTTGTTGGAAACAAAGAAAACAATATTGAAATATTACGTAATATCTCTCCTCCTATATAACAGTGAATGCTGGAAAACCTCGTCTAAGATTAAGAAAAATTCAAAGCAACAAAAATGTGGTTCTAAAGGGAGATGCTGAGGATACCATGGACTGAACATGTGAGCCATGGCAAGGTTTTTTGAAAGAATAGAAACGAAGAGAAAACTTAAATTTAGCATAAAAAATAGACAGCTGATGTTTGTGGGTGGTTGTTTCTTTGTCCCAGCAGAAGAAATTGGGGCACTCAACCGCTAAAAAGATGTTGAAAGAATTCGTAAAATAACAGTACACTTCCTGTTCGGCTTTTTGTAGCTGTTCAAAACCTTTATCGCACCATTTGACGGCATTCAAATTTACAGGTTGGTTGATTTGATATCAACTCTTCAAGAATCATCAAATGTAGAAATTTAATTATATATATTATTCTGTTTTCACAATTGAATACATGGTAAATGATACTGTGATTTTGTGCATATACAATTTTGTGAAGAATTATTACTAGAAGTGTTGATATGTGTGTTTTATGCTGTTGTTTTTTTTTTAAGTTATATTTTGGAATACAGTTGAATTTTTAAAGTTATAGGATGTTATATGGATTAATGTCATGAAAGAGTTTGGTTGCTTGGTTTGTTGATTTATTTTTTAACGGTTTATTTACTGCCGAAATCTAAATATTTTGAACACAATTTTATGTCTTCAACTAAAAATATTTTAAACTTCTTTGGAAGAATTTAATTAGCGATCACATGCATTATTGATACTTTTATTATATGTATTATTGGTAATTTTTTATATGAAAATGTATTGCTGGTATTTTTTTAGAAAAAACATTTTATATTTTCATAGTATTTTGTTTGGAGGGTGGACAGAATTTACCTATAGCTGGGACCCTAACAGGTGTTGCAGTTCTTGGTCAGAATGGAACTGAGAACAACAGCAATTAAGAGGTGGTTCCTTGCTCTTCAAAATCTCCAATCTCCCGATTAAAAGTGTAGCTGCTGGAAGTAGTTTATCGTCATACCCAGGTGTCTCAAATTTACAATATTTATATTCGAACTAATGTCATCAACTTCATTGTTATAACAACATTTCAGCCACTGTAAAATACGGCCTTCTTCAGAAAATTTCGAATTGACCCCTTTATTTCATCTTTCTTCCTCCTCTCTCTATCTCACTTTCTTCTTATCTCACTATATATATTTGTGGTGATGAACATAAGATCTATCAGTTAAGTGACAAATTCTATTTGTGTTAATCATATATATATAATGAGCTCTTCTGTCGGTCTCGACGTTTGAGGGTCCGATTTGTTTGGTACATAAAACATCAAGTTTTATGTTTGTGTCTTATGTACGCCATCAAGCCTGCCTTGAATTTGCATAACAGGCTGCCAAGGGAGCATTTGAAACCATTGGGAATAAAAAGCCTCTGATGCAGACCTGGGTTCTGGGTGTTTATGGCGAGTGTGAGCCTTCAAACCAGCCTTGTATTTGTAAAACAAATGGCAAACTGTGCACTTGAACGTCACCACAGATAGAGAAATTGGCGTGAAAGATCGAGTTTGAGTTCTCAAACGGAGTGCATGAAGATGTTGGAGGCGATTCTGTCCAAAAATTGCATGCAATGGCACAATGACAAGTTGACCTCCGTTCCATTCGATCGACAGTAGACAATTCGGAGTCAACTGATACGTTAACTGCTTCAACTCAGTATTATGCAAACACTATAAACATCTCACTTTAAAAATTAATTAGTAATAATGCTCATCTATAATTCTCTAATATTACATAACAATTATTTTATTAAAATTAATGACACACGCAATACTTATTTGGTTTTCATAATTCCAATATACCTTAGTATACCATAATTACTTTATTCAAATTTTAACCTAAACAGTTTAGCCCCTGTAACAAATACATTAGTATAAAAATTACACTTAAAATAACATGAAATCTGACCTGCTGTCAAAAACCAATATTTCCACTTTTGAATAATATATATTCCTAGTATGAATCTCCCCCAGAAAAATAAAAACATTTCGACTTAAATGTTCAACTTCATAGATCAACCGAATTCTCATTTTTCATTGTGAGTCACACCCATCATCCTATTGCTTAACTTCCTCCAACCATCTTTTTTAAATTTCTGAATAACCATGAATTTATTTTATATTTTCTAAAATAATTAATTTTCACCATTTGTTTTTTAAATAGTACCTGAAGAAGAACAACAACGTACTGAAACATGACATTTTTGTGTAGGGATATAATGTTTTTATAAACCATTTTAATAACAAAATTACAATATATATATATATTTGAAAAAGTTTTTAAAAAAATTGAAAAAGTGGAAAAAAGTTTTCTATGAGTCATCAACCAGGTTATTTAAAGTAAGAAATTATTTTTAGATTGGCAGAATTTTGGCAAATAATAATAATTATTTGGTAATTCAAGTCTTACTAATTAATCCATAGCAGGGGAACAGAGGTAGAGTAATACTTTTCCGAAAGGTATTTGCGCGTAAGTAAATCAAACAAAACCAACTGCAATTGAAATTCGGCTTTCCAATTAACAATTGCGAGCCATTAACCATTACACCACCGCATATCCAAGCTTACAGCATCAGGTATTACCCAGTGGTCACCCATCTAAGTACCGAACAGGATCGACTTTTGCGAGAACCGGTAACTTCATCTGAGTGATGTTTACGTTGAAGCGACGAAGAATATCTAGTTGCATTAACGTAAATACGACTTTCATCCGATGAAGTTTTCTTTCTTGTTACTCGGTCTTTTTTGTTCCTAAAATTGTCCTTGATACATAAAAAATGATACATCGGTTTCCCATATATATATATATATATATATATATATATAGAATAAGTAAAGGAGAGGTAGGAAAAACGTGTCTATAATCTAACATGTTTCACTTTAACAAGCTTACTCAAAGATATTTTAAAAGACGAAACATTTAAAAAACTTATTAAAAATTAAAAAAAAAAATTTGGAAAAATCCACAGAGATAGTATGTTGAGAGTATGTTACCTCAGTCAACATACTGTATATGTGCAGTTTTTAAAAGATAGATTTTCAAAAAAATTTAAAGTTTTTTAAATCATTCTTCTTTAAAAAGTCTCTGAAGAAGCTTTTTAAAGTGAAACATGTTAGATTAAAGATATGTTTTCTGCCTGTTCTTTACTTATTCTATTCATCTTGTCGGATTTTGATCCATAATATTCAACTCATATATATATATATATATATATATATATATAATAAGACATTGTCTGATGAGACATTGTTCTTTCGTTGTCAAAACAACAAAATGTACACATTTTTAGTAAATTATAATTTGTATATGTTCTAAACTATATTTTATAGTATATGTATAGTGCCTGGTAGAAATCTGGAATATATATATTTTTTTTTTTTTATAAGCGTTTCACCCCGAGCAAGGCATGTCACTGCCACTACTGTGCAGGGGGCTACGTAGAGTGGAGAAAGGCTGGTTAAATATAGGAGATAACAGAGGGTGGGTGATAGGCGGGTGAGGATACCGAGAATGAGGGTTGGGTAGATGAGAGTGTTGTGAGAATAGTTGGGAGTTAGTGTGATAGGAGGTGTCTATTGACCCTACATTTAAACACCTGGAGATTGTAACTGTCGGGAAAGCAGACTTGTGGAAGGGAGTTCCACAGGCGGGAAGCGCGAGTAAAGAAGCTGTTGGAGTAGAATTTACGGTTACATCTTATTTGTTTAACTCTAAAAGGGTGGGACCTAGTTGCTAATCTAGTATCTCGTGTAAATTCGTGCTTAGGCGGCACCAGTGATCTAAGCTCATCGGAGCAGAAGCCATGAAAGTACTTGTAGAAGAGGCACAGGGAAGCTACATCACGCCGGTGTGAGAGCGGCTGCAGCCGGTCTGCCAGGTCAGTATCAACCACGTTACAGATCCTCCTTTGTATTTTGTCAAGAAGCCCAAGGAGAGCAGCAGGGGCACCCGACCAGATATGGCAGCAATATTCAATACACGGGTGGATGGTAGATTTGTATATGTGCAGAATAGTTTCAGGTGGGAAAAATTTCCGGGCCCTGCACAGAGAGCCGACTTTCATAGCAGCAGATTTGGCAATGGATTCAGTATAGTCATTCCATTTGAGGTCCGCCGAGAGTGTAAGGCCAAGGAGGCGTAGTATTTTACTCTCTGGGAAGCTAGCCTGTCCCATGCTAATGGGAGGTAGATGCGATTGTCTATGGTGGTTAGTTGATAACAGCTTTGTTTTGGAGGCATTGAAATTTACCAACCATTTCCTACCCGTTTTGTATTACATTTGTAAATAATCACAAATTTCTATGTACAATTTTTAAAATTTATTTTTGTACTATACTTGTAAATAGTCACAAATTTTTATGTACATTTGGGGCGTTTTGTAGGTCCCCGGTATGTTTTTGCGATATTTTGGTGCTAGATAAGCATGAGTGTTGATGGACAAATTCTTATGGTGAATGTGAATCATTGTAACGTATGCATGGGTCGTGAATCTGATTAGCTAGGTATAGGACATAGTAACTGAAGACCACCCCAAGTTTTGTTCCCCCTCCCACCTTTCGGCCTTGAGCCATAATTCATGTAAAAATGAATAAATAAAACCAACCATTTCCTACCCGGGATTTTGTGTTGTTTTGTAATAAGAAGCTCAAAGCGTAGCATTTGTTCCGCAGTGATATTTGCCATTGCTTTGTGTCTTGGGCAACTGTTTTCCAGCCCGAGTTTATTGCTCGGGCCAGCGTAAAAGTAGTGTTTTTCGAAACGCGAAACACCGGGAAGCAGTTGTCCGGTGTAAGGCCACGTAGGAGGCATGGCCTCCGATGGGCCGGATAACAACACTCCTCTCACCATGGAGTCGGTGGGAGGCACGGAGGGGGACTGGCGCTTACCGCCAGCTACGCCAACACCCCCGCACAAGAAGCACCCGAAGCACCCGGATTACCTGGACTACCAAGACTACCGGCACTACCGGCGGCACCAGTATCTCCAGTTCCCTCCACGTCGGCGGAAGTTGTTCAGCAGAAACCAGCAGCAGCGGTACCCACCAGCATGGCATGGAAAGAGGGGACCATCCAGAGAGTACTCAAGGGCGCTGCGTACTACGAATCCCTCAAGGACAAGTACGCAGAGTACGTGAAGGGATCGGAAATCCTCCCGATACCCGAAACGCTGAGCGAGATCGAGCCCAGGATCCTCTCCCTGCTGACCAAGGACCTGAAAAGCCACAAACTCATCGGAGTCAGCAGGGACGCCATAGAGGAGGCCATCAAAGCCCTCAAAATCAACGGGAAGATGGTGGCTAGGCGCAGCTACGCCACGTGGGACGTCCTGCTCAGCACCGCCGACGAGGCCAGAAAACTGGCCGGCACCATCATGCAGACCAAGACCCTGCTACTGGAAACTGAGTACATGGGCACGCGCAGATCCAAGATCACCCTGCACGGAGTGCCCATGGACATCTCACCAGACCATGTCGGGGTTTTTTTCACTCAGTACGGCAGGGTCGAGGAAGTAAAGGCGCTCACCTCGAAGCAGGGCTTTTTGACTGGCGACTTCACCCTGCAGGCGACGGTCGCTCGCGAAAAGTTGGCCAAAATCCCCAACATCATCAACTGCAGGGGGAGAAGGATCTACGTCGTCGTGGAGGGCAGGAAGCCCTTCTGCTGGGTCTGCGGAGACTCCAACCACGTGGCCAGGGAGTGCCCCACCAAGAATCCGGCACCCAAGACCCAACCTCCGCAGACGACCGCCGCCGCCGCTACTACAGCAGAAAAGCCGGAAAAACCGGCACAACCAAAAAACGGCCCGGCGGAGCAAAAGGAGGGAGAATGGAAGACGGTTGGCAAGAGAGGAACCAAACCCAGGAGCCAACCGTCGGCGGAAGAGCAACCCGCCAAAGCAGCAGCAGTGCCAGCGTCCCCTCCTGCGCCCTCTCCCAAGCCAAAGGAGTCGGCAGCTCCTCCCAGGAAGAAGGCGACGACACCCTCGCCAACCAAGCAGGACGCCCTGCAGGCGAAACCCAAAAAACCCCCGACGGAGGAGCGGATGGAGGTCGGCTCAGCGGCACAACCAAGAGCCTCTTCCCTGAAAAGAAACAGAGAGGAGGAAGAACAGCAGCAGCAACACAGCATCAAGATGCAGCGGAGGAGCAGAAGCAGCGACAGGAAGACGCATGCAGCCGTCTCGCTACCCGGGTCTCCGGAGAGGCCAAAAGACACTTATGCCAAAAAGGCAAGCAGCCTCCCATCTTCCCCCCTCAAAAAAATCAGCAAACATCTTTCCTTTTCCCAGTCCCCGGTCTTCAAGCTGACCCCACTTACACCAAGGAAAACTCTCTCCCCCACTCCCACCCCTTCTCCTACAACGTCCCAGCCCAGAAAGAAAAAGACTCTCCCGAGGGGCGAAGCCCTAATGAAAATAGACTCAAAGGACGTAGCTAGGGAGTGGAGTGCACAAAGGCGTGCACTTTTGAAGCCACTCCTTAAGCTCAAAGAGGTCAACGGCAAGTCGTCCGAAGACCCGTTCAACTTCCCCGACGCCCCGGGGGTAATTACCCTCATCAGGACTACAGGGGGCAATCTAAAAGTGTGGGATCACGTGGAGGCTGCCGAAAAACTCTATCCCAACATCGTCATGATGAGGAGTGGTACTCCGGAACTACGCAAAATGGCGAAAAATTGTGCAGGCCGACTCCCAGTTTTGCTCCACCCCTCGTTATATAGGGTGGTAAAACTAACATACCCAACGGACGTTGGCGGCATTGTCCATGACGGACGGGTTACGTCCGATGTAGGAACTGGTTCCCTTGGACAGTCCGTCGGGGTCCTTTCCCCCAATGATTTCTACCCGGTATTCGCTCGTGTTTAAGTGTTTTTCTCTTTTCAGATCTACTAGATGTCTATCAAGATAGCCAGCTTGAATGCGAGGGGCTTGAGGGATCGGGGTAAGGCGGCTCGCCTGCTTCGTGACCTCCTGTCCTTCGGCGTGGATGTGGCCGCGATCCAAGAGACTCACTTTGTTTGCGAAGTCGACTCGTGTGTGCTGTCCAACGACTTTGTCGTCTATTCAGCATACGGGAGCCGGCATGCCAGAGGGGTTTCTTTGCTGGTCAAGCGTACCCTGGACGCGAGGATCGACCTTGTCCATGTCGGTGCCGAGGGCCGGCTCATCGTGGCCGATATTGCAGTGAAAAGCAAGACGTTCCGGCTGATTGCGGTTTACGCGCCCAACGTTCAGGGTGAGCGAGTCTCTTTCTTTCGGCTGTTGGAGCCCTTCATGGTGAATCCAACACGGCTAATCTTAGTTGGGGACTGGAATGCCATCCTAACCCCCAAATGGGATAGAGGGAGGGGCGCTAGCGGGTGGAGTGGTGATCGCAGCCTGGTCGATCTGATCGGCGAATTTGGTCTCGTCGATAGATACCGGGTCGATCATCCGGATGGGAGCATGTGGACGTGGACGCATAGTTGGCCTTCTACCCGGGTATCAGCGTACCTGGATAGGATGTTAGTGAGAGAAGCCGACATAGACTTCTTAGAATGTCCAACGTTCCACTCGCTAGGCTACTCGGACCACAAACTCGTTTGTGCCCGGGTGGCGTTAGAATTTAGGCCTAGAATGGCTGGTTACTGGAAGTTCAATCAGTCCTTACTGGACAGGCGGGACTTTCGTGACCAGCTGACTAGAGTAGTTCAGCGGGCATTAATTGGGCGAGTCATTGGGAGTAAGTGGTGGGCTAGCCTTAAGGATAGCATTAGGTCTTTCGCCACCCAATACAGCCAACGGCTCAACCTAGATAAGGCTGCGAAGGCGAAGACACTTAGAGCTAATTTCGCCCGGGCGGAGGCTGGTGGGGATCCCCTAGAGATAGCCTTAGCCAGGGAGGCCCTGCAGCGCCCGACTAACGAGCGCTACATGGGTCAGGTAATTAGACATAAGTTAAGCAAGATGTCTTCCGAAGCTGTGAACATGGGCGCGGAACTGCGCAAGGAAGAAATTCGCCGTGCCGGCGACCGGTACATTCGAGAGGTGCGCGACCCGGAGGGACATCTCCTAAGGTCCACTGACGACATGTGCGAGGCTTTCCGGCAGCATTTCGAACACCGTTTTACCAAGGAACCTGGTCTCCGCGACGAGGAGTTTCGCAGCTATTTGGCTGACTTTCCCCGGCTTTTGCCGGCTGAAGCGGCTAGCTGTGAAGGGGAGATTACGGAGGACGAAATCTACGTGGCCTTGAAGAAGGTCGGCAGAGGCAAGTCGCCAGGTTTGGATGGTTTGCCCTATGAATTGTACTTGAGGATGTCGCACCTTTTTGTCCCGATCTTGGCTGTCGTGTTCAACCACTGGTTTCGGCAGGGGTCCATCCCCGGTCGGATCACCAGGGGCGTGATCACGCTGTTGAGAAAGGGCAAGAAGGTTGGGAGGGAATTAGACGATTACAGGCCCATAACTCTGCTAAACACAGAGTTAAAGATTCTGGCCAAGATCCTGACGAATCGCTTGCAGCTAGTTGCCGAGTCTCTGTTGGAACCGGATCAGACTTGTTCTGTGAAGGGGAGAACAATTCAGAGCAACCTGCACTTGATTCGCACGATCGTAGAGGGTGTAGAAGACGACGATGAGGCCGCGCTGATCAATTTGGATCAGTCCAAGGCATTTGATAGGATTGACCATGGCTACCTGGCTGCTGTCCTGCAGGCCGCCGGATTCAAACCCGACTTCAGCCGCTGGATTAGCCTCCTGTATCGCTCCCCCCAGGCTGTGGTGCAGGTGAACGGGAAGCTGTCGGGCGCTTTCGCGCTGTCTAGGTCGGTCCGACAGGGTTGTCCACTGTCGTCTCTCCTTTACGTCCTGGCGTTGGAGCCGCTACTTCGCCGGCTAAGGGACGAGACGCACAGTCCGGTCCTACGTGGAATCGCCGTCCCTGGTGGAGCTCGAGCCAGGGTTTCCGCGTACGCCGATGACGTAACGACCTTTGTGTCCTCCCGCAGGGACATAGAGGCGGTACAACAGGCGCTTGTACGGTACGAGAAGGTGACAGGGGCCAGAATTAACTGCGACAAGTCATCCGGCTTGCGGTTAGGTGCCTGGAAGGGTGTTTCCCTCCCGGGGCCCTTCGGCTGGACGGACGGGCCGGTCAAAATCCTCGGAGTTTGGTTCGGTCCGGACTTACAGCTGGAGAAAAACTGGTCAGAAGTACTGGCAAAGGTCGGCGCGTCGGTCAAGATTTGGCGTCGACGGGGTCTCTCCGTGAAGGGCTTGGCGGAGGTGTGTAACACATACCTCTTTCCCATGATCCTTTACCGACTGTCAGTACTTCCCCTTTGCGATGATCATGAGAAGGCGCTCGAGCGTTTGCTATTCTCCTGCCTGTGGAGAGGACGCAAACACATGGTCAGCAAAGGAGCCTGTTGCCTCCGTCCGTGTCAAGGGGGTCTGGGAATGCCACACTTGAGGAGCCACGTGCTCGCTTCGAGGTTGGCATTTCTCAGGCGCGCGTTGGAGGAAGATCGGTTGCTTGCGGGGGTAGTGAGGGACATGTTCCCTTGCCTTACCATCACCCCCCCCGACCCTTTGGCTGACCGTCAGGCCTTGGGTGCGACCGAAATTCCTGCTCGAATGTCTGGCGGCCTTGCAGGCCATTCCACGGTCCAGTGACCTTTCACAGCCTAGGAAAATCTTCTATCGGGGACTAGTGGAGGGTGCCGTGAAGGATAAGCTGTGCAGTAAGCTCGGCATGTCGAGAGTGGAGTACCGCTCTCATTGGTCTTGGGCGCCGGGTGCGGATTGGCTCAGCAACTCTGAGTTCTCTCTCACCTGGCGATTGGCTCGGAATGGCTTGTCGCTCAATGACAAGCGTTTCGCAATGGGCCTGGCGGATTTGCCAGATTGTGAACGTTGCAACCTTGGAATCAAGGAGACGTCTGCGCACGCCTTCTTCCATTGTTCGCGCGTTCGCCCGTTGTGGGAGCGTGTCGGCGAGTTGACTGCTCGTATCGCGCCGCGGGAGCTCGTGCTCATTGATCGCGCATACGCTGTGGACAATGTGTCGCCCCCGTACTCTGGAGTGAAACGGATGGTGTTTCTGTCGCTACTGGCCACGGCTAGAATGGTGATTTGGATGACGCGTCTGGAGGAAGTCTTGCGGGGAGGCCGTCTTTCGGATCAGGATCTAATCCGATATTTTGAGCACCAGCTCAAAATGAAGATTAGAACTGAACGGAAACGACTGCACCCGACAGACTTCGGTGAAAGGTGGATAAATGCAGCGAGCCTGGTTCGCGTGACCGGGGCTAGCCTTGATTTTCTCTTCTAGATCTGCTAGGCGCATCGGGGTGGATTCCGTTGGAACCCCTCCCGTGGTTTAGGTAAGAAGTTCTTTTGTGTACCTAGTTAATGCGAGTGCATGTGTTTGTCCTAGCCTGTTCCCGGCTCCAATGCTTTTGTTATGACCCAGTTCGAGATTCCCATTGTCCACTGTTATTTTTGTCCCATTTTTTGATTCTCGGCTGGGTCAGTCTTATATTCTCCAGTCCAACTTATTTTTTTGCCCAGCCTCTCCAGTCCCCCTTTAGGAAGAGAGCTCCTTGATTTTGTCCTTCAAGGCAGAATACAGCGGCCTCTTTATTTTTTGAGGGTGTGTTTGGGTCTTACTAACATGATGTATATGCATTTATTTGAATTGTTTTATGTTTTGGGAACTTTTTGTTTTCTTCATACCCCTGCCCATCATGACATTCCATTTCATGAAAAAAAAAATTTTTAAAGTTATTTTTTCAAACTATTGTAAATATTCACAAATTTTTATATACACACTTGGGGCGTTTTGTAGGTCCTCGGTATGTTATTTTTTGCGACATTTTGGTGCATGATAAGTAAGAGTGGTGATGGACAAATTCTTATGGTGAATGAGAACCATTGTAACGCATGTATGGGTCGTGATTCTGATTAGCTAGGTATAGGATAGAGTACTGAAGACCAACCCGAGTTTTTCTTCCCCCTCCCACCTTTCGGCCTCGAGCCACAATTTGTATTTTACAAATAAATAAAACCAACCATTTCCTACCCGGGATTTTGTGTTGTTTTGTAATAAGAAGCTCAAAGCGTAGCATTTGTTCCGCAGTGATATTTGCCATTGCTTTGTGTCTTGGGCAACTGTTTTCCAGCCCGAGTTTATTGCTCGGGCCAGCGTAAAAGTAGTGTTTTTCGAAACGCGAAACACCGGGAAGCAGTTGTCCGGTGTAAGGCCACGTAGGAGGCATGGCCTCCGATGGGCCGGATAACAACACTCCTCTCACCATGGAGTCGGTGGGAGGCACGGAGGGGGACTGGCGCTTACCGCCTGCTACGCCAACACCCCCGCACAAGAAGCACCCGAAGCACCCGGATTACCTGGACTACCAAGACTACCGGCACTACCGGCGGCACCAGTATCTCCAGTTCCCTCCACGTCGGCGGAAGTTGTGCAGCAGAAACCAGCAGCAGCGGTACCCACCAGCATGGCATGGAAAGAGGGGACCATCCAGAGAGTACTCAAGGGCGCTGCGTACTACGAATCCCTCAAGGACAAGTACGCAGAGTACGTGAAGGGATCGGAAATCCTCCCGATACCCGAAACGCTGAGCGAGATCGAGCCCAGGATCCTCTCCCTGCTGACCAAGGACCTGAAAAGCCACAAACTCATCGGAGTCAGCAGGGACGCCATAGAGGAGGCCATCAAAACCCTCAAAATCAACGGGAAGATGGTGGCTAGGCGCAGCTACGCCACGTGGGACGTCCTGCTCAGCACCGCCGACGAGGCCAGAAAACTGGCCGGCACCATCATGCAGACCAAGACCCTGCTACTGGAAACTGAGTACATGGGCACGCGCAGATCCAAGATCACCCTGCACGGAGTGCCCATGGACATCTCACCAGACCATGTCGGGTTTTTTTTCACTCAGTACGGCAGGGTCGAGGAAGTAAAGGCGCTCACCTCGAAGCAGGGCTTTTTGACTGGCGACTTCACCCTGCAGGCGACGGTCGCTCGCGAAAAGTTGGCCAAAATCCCCAACATCATCAACTGCAGGGGGAGAAGGATCTACGTCGTCGTGGAGGGCAGGAAGCCCTTCTGCTGGGTCTGCGGAGACTCCAACCACGTGGCCAGGGAGTGCCCCACCAAGAATCCGGCACCCAAGACCCAACCTCCGCAGACGACCGCCGCCGCCGCTACTACAGCAGAAAAGCCGGAAAAACCGGCACAACCAAAAAACGGCCCGGCGGAGCAAAAGGAGGGAGAATGGAAGACGGTTGGCAAGAGAGGAACCAAACCCAAGAGCCAACCGTCGGCGGAAAAGCAACCCGCCAAAGCAGCAGCAGTGCCAGCGTCCCCTCCTGCGCCCTCTCCCAAGCCAAAGGAGTCGGCAGCTCCTCCCAGGAAGAAGGCGACGACACCCTCGCCAACCAAGCAGGACGCCCTGCAGGCGAAACCCAAAAAACCCCCGACGGAGGAGCGGATGGAGGTCGGCTCAGCGGCACAACCAAGAGCCTCTTCCTTGAAAAGAAACAGAGAGGAGGAAGAACAGCAGCAGCAACACAGCATCAAGATGCAGCGGAGGAGCAGAAGCAGCGACAGGAAGACGCATGCAGCCGTCTCGCTACCCGGGTCTCCGGAGAGGCCAAAAGACACTTATGCCAAAAAGGCAAGCAGCCTCCCATCTTCCCCCCTCAAAAAAATCAGCAAACATCTTTCCTTTTCCCAGTCCCCGGTCTTCAAGCTGACCCCACTTACACCAAGGAAAACTCTCTCCCCCACTCCCACCCCTTCTCCTACAACGTCCCAGCCCAGAAAGAAAAAGACTCTCCCGAGGGGCGAAGCCCTAATGAAAATAGACTCAAAGGACGTAGCTAGGGAGTGGAGTGCACAAAGGCGTGCACTTTTGAAGCCACTCCTTAAGCTCAAAGAGGTCAACGGCAAGTCGTCCGAAGACCCGTTCAACTTCCCCGACGCCCCGGGGGTAATTACCCTCATCAGGACTACAGGGGGCAATCTAAAAGTGTGGGATCACGTGGAGGCTGCCGAAAAACTCTATCCCAACATCGTCATGATGAGGAGTGGTACTCCGGAACTACGCAAAATGGCGAAAAATTGTGCAGGCCGACTCCCAGTTTTGCTCCACCCCTCGTTATATAGGGTGGTAAAACTAACATACCCAACGGACGTTGGCGGCATTGTCCATGACGGACGGGTTACGTCCGATGTAGGAACTGGTTCCCTTGGACAGTCCGTCGGGGTCCTTTCCCCCAATGATTTCTACCCGGTATGCGCTCGTGTTTAAGTGTTTTCTCTTTTCAGATCTACTAGATGTCTATCAAGATAGTCAGCTTGAATGCGAGGGGCTTGAGGGATCGGGGTAAGGCGGCTCGCCTGCTTCGTGACCTCCTGTCCTTCGGCGTGGATGTGGCCGCGATCCAAGAGACTCACTTTGTTTGCGAAGTCGACTCGTGTGTGCTGTCCAACGACTTTGTCGTCTATTCAGCATACGGGAGCCGGCATGCCAGAGGGGTTTCTTTGCTGGTCAAGCGTACCCTGGACGCGAGGATCGACCTTGTCCATGTCGGTGCCGAGGGCCGGCTCATCGTGGCCGATATTGCAGTGAAAAGCAAGACGTTCCGGCTGATTGCGGTTTACGCGCCCAACGTTCAAGGTGAGCGAGTCTCTTTCTTTCGGCTGTTGGAGCCCTTCATGGTGAATCCAACACGGCTAATCTTAGTTGGGGACTGGAATGCCATCCTAACCCCCAAATGGGATAGAGGGAGGGGCGCTAGCGGGTGGAGTGGTGATCGCAGCCTGGTCGATCTGATCGGCGAATTTGGTCTCGTCGATAGATACCGGGTCGATCATCCGGATGGGAGCATGTGGACGTGGACGCATAGTTGGCCTTCTACCCGGGTATCAGCGTACCTGGATAGGATGTTAGTGAGAGAAGCCGACATAGACTTCTTAGAATGTCCAACGTTCCACTCGCTAGGCTACTCGGACCACAAACTCGTTTGTGCCCGGGTGGCGTTAGAATTTAGGCCTAGAATGGCTGGTTACTGGAAGTTCAATCAGTCCTTACTGGACAGGCGGGACTTTCGTGACCAGCTGACTAGAGTAGTTCAGCGGGCATTAATTGGGCGAGTCATTGGGAGTAAGTGGTGGGCTAGCCTTAAGGATAGCATTAGGTCTTTCGCCACCCAATACAGCCAACGGCTCAACCTAGACAAGGCTGCGAAGGCAAAGACACTTAGAGCTAATTTCGCCCGGGCGGAGGCTGGTGGGGATCCCCTAGAGATAGCCTTAGCCAGGGAGGCCCTGCAGCGCCCGACTAACGAGCGCTACATGGGTCAGGTAATTAGACATAAGTTAAGCAAGATGTCTTCCGAAGCTGTGAACATGGGCGCAGAACTGCGCAAGGAAGAAATTCGCCGTGCCGGCGACCGGTACATTCGAGAGGTGCGCGACCCGGAGGGACATCTCCTAAGGTCCACTGACGACATGTGCGAGGCTTTCCGGCAGCATTTCGAACACCGTTTTACCAAGGAACCTGGTCTCCGCGACGAGGAGTTTCGCAGCTATTTGGCTGACTTTCCCCGGCTTTTGCCGGCTGAAGCGGCTAGCTGTGAAGGGGAGATTACGGAGGACGAAATCTACGTGGCCTTGAAGAAGGTCGGCAGAGGCAAGTCGCCAGGTTTGGATGGTTTGCCCTATGAATTGTACTTGAGGATGTCGCACCTTTTTGTCCCGATCTTGGCTGTCGTGTTCAACCACTGGTTTCGGCAGGGGTCCATCCCCGGTCGGATCACCAGGGGCGTGATCACGCTGTTGAGAAAGGGCAAGAAGGTTGGGAGGGAATTAGACGATTACAGGCCCATAACTCTGCTAAACACAGAGTTAAAGATTCTGGCCAAGATCCTGACGAATCGCTTGCAGCTAGTTGCCGAGTCTCTGTTGGAACCGGATCAGACTTGTTCTGTGAAGGGGAGAACAATTCAGAGCAACCTGCACTTGATTCGCACGATCGTAGAGGGTGTAGAAGACGACGATGAGGCCGCGCTGATCAATTTGGATCAGTCCAAGGCATTTGATAGGATTGACCATGGCTACCTGGCTGCTGTCCTGCAGGCCGCCGGATTCAAACCCGACTTCAGCCGCTGGATTAGCCTCCTGTATCGCTCCCCCCAGGCTGTGGTGCAGGTGAACGGGAAGCTGTCGGGCGCTTTCGCGCTGTCTAGGTCGGTCCGACAGGGTTGTCCACTGTCGTCTCTCCTTTACGTCCTGGCGTTGGAGCCGCTACTTCGCCGGCTAAGGGACGAGACGCACAGTCCGGTCCTACGTGGAATCGCCGTCCCTGGTGGAGCTCGAGCCAGGGTTTCCGCGTACGCCGATGACGTAACGACCTTTGTGTCCTCCCGCAGGGACATAGAGGCGGTACAACAGGCGCTTGTACGGTACGAGAAGGTGACAGGGGCCAGAATTAACTGCGACAAGTCATCCGGCTTGCGGTTAGGTGCCTGGAAGGGTGTTTCCCTCCCGGGGCCCTTCGGCTGGACGGACGGGCCGGTCAAAATCCTCGGAGTTTGGTTCGGTCCGGACTTACAGCTGGAGAAAAACTGGTCAGAAGTACTGGCAAAGGTCGGCGCGTCGGTCAAGATTTGGCGTCGACGGGGTCTCTCCGTGAAGGGCTTGGCGGAGGTGTGTAACACATACCTCTTTCCCATGATCCTTTACCGACTGTCAGTACTTCCCCTTTGCGATGATCATGAGAAGGCGCTCGAGCGTTTGCTATTCTCCTGCCTGTGGAGAGGACGCAAACACATGGTCAGCAAAGGAGCCTGTTGCCTCCGTCCGTGTCAAGGGGGTCTGGGAATGCCACACTTGAGGAGCCACGTGCTCGCTTCGAGGTTGGCATTTCTCAGGCGCGCGTTGGAGGAAGATCGGTTGCTTGCGGGGGTAGTGAGGGACATGTTCCCTTGCCTTACCATCACCCCCCGACCCTCTGGCTGACCGTCAGGCCTTGGGTGCGACCGAAATTCCTGCTCGAATGTCTGGCGGCCTTGCAGGCCATTCCACGGTCCAGTGACCTTTCACAGCCTAGGAAAATCTTCTATCGGGGATTAGTGGAGGGTGCCGTGAAGGATAAGCTGTGCAGTAAGCTCGGCATGTCGAGAGTGGAGTACCGCTCTCATTGGTCTTGGGCGCCGGGTGCGGATTGGCTCAGCAACTCTGAGTTCTCTCTCACCTGGCGATTGGCTCGGAATGGCTTGTCGCTCAATGACAAGCGTTTCGCAATGGGCCTGGCGGATTTGCCAGATTGTGAACGTTGCAACCTTGGAATCAAGGAGACGTCTGCGCACGCCTTCTTCCATTGTTCGCGCGTTCGCCCGTTGTGGGAGCGTGTCGGCGAGTTGACTGCTCGTATCGCGCCGCGAGAGCTCGTGCTCATTGATCGCGCATACGCTGTGGACAATGTGTCGCCCCCGTACTCTGGAGTGAAACGGATGGTGTTTCTGTCGCTACTGGCCACGGCTAGAATGGTGATTTGGATGACGCGTCTGGAGGAAGTCTTGCGGGGAGGCCGTCTTTCGGATCAGGATCTAATCCGATATTTTGAGCACCAGCTCAAAATGAAGATTAGAACTGAACGGAAACGACTGCACCCGACAGACTTCGGTGAAAGGTGGATAAATGCAGCGAGCCTGGTTCGCGTGACCGGGGCTAGCCTTGATTTTCTCTTCTAGATCTGCTAGGCGCATCGGGGTGGATTCCGTTGGAACCCCTCCCGTGGTTTAGGTAAGAAGTTCTTTTGTGTACCTAGTTAATGTGAGTGCATGTGTTTGTCCTAGCCTGTTCCCGGCTCCATTGCTTTTGTTATGACCCAGTTCGAGATTCCCACTGTCCACTGTTATTTTTGTCCCATTTTTTGATTCTCGGCTGGGTCAGTCTTATATTCTCCAGTCCAACTTATTTTTTTGCCCAGCCTCTCCAGTCCCCCTTTAGGAAGAGAGCTCCTTGATTTTGTCCTTCAAGGCAGAATACAGCGGCCTCTTTATTTTTTGAGGGTGTGTTTGGGTCTTACTAACATGATGTATATGCATTTATTTGAATTGTTTTATGTTTTGGGAACTTTTTGTTTTCTTCATACCCCTGCCCATCATGACATTCCATTTCATGAAAAAAAAAATTTTTAAAGTTATTTTTGCAAACTATTGTAAATATTCACAAATTTTTATATACACACTTGGGGCGTTTTGTAGGTCCTCGGTATGTTATTTTTTGCGACATTTTGGTGCATGATAAGTAAGAGTGGTGATGGACAAATTCTTATGGTGAATGAGAACCATTGTAACGCATGTATGGGTCGTGATTCTGATTAGCTAGGTATAGGATAGAGTACTGAAGACCAACCCGAGTTTTTCTTCCCCCTCCCACCTTTCGGCCTTGAGCCACAATTTGTATTTTACAAATAAATAAAACCAACCATTTCCTACCCCAGGTCACTACGGATTGGAGGTCCCTTTCAAGTACGGCAGCGAGGTTCACTTTGTCGTCCAGACCTGGTTTCTGATCGATGCGGGAGTAGATCGTTGTGTCGTCGGCATACATGCCAACTTGGGATCTAATGGTGTCGGGGAGATCATTAATGTAGATCAGAAAGAGCGTGGGGCCTAGGATAGAACCTTGAGGGACGCCCGCGTTCGTCTGGTAGTTTTGGGAGGCATGCCCATTTAATACCACCTTTAATGTGCGGTTAGAGAGGAAGGACTGGATGAGGTCAAACAGATGTCCAGTTATCCCATAGCTCCGCAGTTTGCACAAGAGGCCAGCATGCCAGACCCTGTCGAATGCTTTGGAGATATCCAAGGCAACGGTTCGGGCTTCACCATTCTCGTCGAGTGCCTGGTATATGTACTCGGTAATGGTCGTTAGCATATCAGCAGTAGACCTGGTGAAGCGAAACCCATACTGTTTGTCAGAGAGAAGCCCGTTGGTCATAAGGTGCTGAATCACCTCGGCGTTGATAATGGCTTCGAAAACTTTGCCAAAGATTGGAAGGAGACTAATAGGACGGTAATTGGCGGGGTCCGAGGGTTCGCCAGAATTCTTAAATATAGGTACTACGCAGGAGGACTTCCAACAGGCAGGAAAGCAGGAAGCAGATAGGCAGAGGTTATAGAGTTTAGAGAGGACAGAGGAGAGTTCTGGGGCACATTTCTTCAGTACTATGACTGGGATTCCGTCACCGCCGCTCGCTTTGTGTGGGTCAAGTTGCGCAATTATCTTGGCGACCAGCGAGGGTGAAATATGGACGTTATTTAGTTGAGCCTTAGTTCTGGGTGGGAAGTCTGGTGTAGGTATTCCTAACGAGTCCAGTGTCGAATTGGTTGAGAATCTACGGGCAAAGCATTCAGCCTTGTCGGCTGGGGAGGTGAGAACTTCAAATTCATTGATTAGTGGGGGTATTGAAGTCTTGTTCCTGCTGAGCACGCTTTTGCAGAGACGCCAGTAATCTTTGGAGCCAAACTTAGATATATATATATATTCTAGGTTTCTACTACGTGGTGTCTAAACTTAGGTCGCGTAATAATTCGTTTACAAATAAAGAATATTCAAAAGTTCTACAATATAATTGTATTGATCACTTTTTAATACAACTGTGTACTGATCTAATTATGACTAAAAACTAAGAACTTAAACAATTACATATATATATATATATACTTGAACAATTATATATATATATATATATATATATATATATATATATATATATATATATATATATATAAAAGACGTGCTGTCTAAGTAGGCAAGGTAGGCAGTGCCTACACTGTGCTACAATATGCATCAAATCCACTAAAAGGCTGAAGATTACTCTGATTATTATTCATAAGATGCAAAATATATTTTTTTCTAGATTACATAAAGCTCGCAAATCATCTATCCTGGGTAATTACTGACGTCATGTGCGTAATATATATATATATATATATATATATATATATATATATATATATATATATATATATAAACCAGTTTCATATTTTATTTAGTTCATACGTTATTTTATAGAACAGAAGACATTACTTAGCAATAAACCTTCTTCAATTTTTAAAAAGAAAGAAATTTAATTCGTTTTGATGTTACATTCCATATTCCATCTTGTTTTATGTCTCGTTAAAAGCTTGTTTCAATATTTTAACGAATTGAAAATTTTTTAATAGACTTGGACGTCTTGCATATCAAGCAACCATCGTAATTTTAAAAAGAAATTAATATTGTTTCATTTTGATACCGGTTTCATGATCTTATATGGTCTAATATTTGTTCGTCCAAGGTATGACGATTTAATTAGGACTGCCAACAAGACCTCTGATCGGAGCGTGGTAGCATCTTTTAATTGATGTTTCCAAGTCTAAAATGACACGGAGTGGTTGAACCTGTTTGGTAGTTTCTCACCCAATGGCAAATAGCTAACCTCTAAACTGTGGTAAAAACACTATGAAAAATATAAAAATGCATTTGTATTGTAAAAATAGTAAGAATACATTTTCCTGAGTATGACGACAAACTACATCCGGTAACAAGGTCTCTGATCTGGATACTGGATGTTTTGAGGTACGTGTAGCAACTTCTTAATTGCGATTGTTTTCGTGCTCGCCTTAATCCGGGGTAATAGCACCTGTTAGGGTACCAGCTATGTGTAAATATTTAACACCTGGACTGGGATCAAAACACTAAGTGTAAAAATACATTTTTATTGCGAAGTTTCCAGCAATAAATTTGTATCATAAAAATGCTAGCAATATTTTTAGGAAAAAAGAATTATAAAAAAATTACCAGAAATCTTCTTTTATGTGCCGTGTCTCTTTCAGTACATAGGCGATCATGGTCCTCCACATCCCCCTCTACCTAGTGACTCTAAGCACGCCTTTTCCTGTGACCTCACAAAAGCCCCGCTCCGCCAACTACTTACTCAAGCCCATCAAGTATTTTACACGCTACTTTCCTCTTGTCTCTCTTTCCCTTTATCTGACCTATGAGTATCAGATTTTCCATGCTCTCCTTCCTCATTTCATATCTCAAGAACTTTAGCTATCTTTTCCTGATGTTAACTAGTAATTTCCTTTTCGTTTCCATTCTCTCCAAAACCTCGTCGTCGCTCACATGCTCGTTCTATGTTATTCGTAGCATCCTTCTATAGAACCTGTTGCTTCAAGTGTATCCTTCATCTTTGGAGAGATTGTCCAGGATTCCCTGCCATATTAAAGGACTAACATTACATAGCAATCCAGTACTCTCTTTTTTGTTCCCAGGAAAAATTTCCTGCCTCTTATTACTCTGCTCAGCTTCCGGAACGCGTCCTTGGACATACCAATTCGCCATCCGATAACCGTGTCGCACTTTCCGTCTTCTGTTAAAATACTTCCCAGATATTTAAATTTCTGTACCTGCTTAATTTTACTATCCCCCGCCTATAGTTGGGATTTTGGGCGCATCTTTTTCTGGTGACCATTTATTCGATTTTCTTTTAGTTTATTTTTGTAGTCTTTCTTTCCGTTTTTTTCATCTACCTTCTGTAGGAGGTCTTTCCCTCAGTAGGTTGCCATTATTGTAATTATTTACATCGTTTAAACTGATGTGCTGATATTTGTTGCCATATTCGCGATGTTTATACGCTCTGACCTTCTAGGTCTTGAACTCCCAACTCTTTGGGTCAAGTATCAGTTTCTTTTTCGTCTCCATCCTCTGCAAAACATCGTCATTGTTCACACGTTCTGTCCATGGTATCCGCAACATCCTTTTGTAGAACCACATTTCAGTTGCTTCAAGTCTCTCCTTCGTCTTTGATGATATTGTCCCGTATTCGCTGCCATATTGAAGAACTGACATTACATCCAGTACTCTTTTCTTTGTTTCTAGCGAAAATTTCCTGTCTTTTAATACTTTACTCAGCTTCTGGAACGCGTCCTTTACCATGTCAATTCGCCTTCAGATCTCAAATGCCCGATTAGAGAATGCTTCTCAAATAAAAAAGCAGAAACATTTATTGGTTTAACTCTGTCACGTCGTTTAACATGACACCTATTTAATAACAGCACTATTAAAATATAATCTGTATATGCTCATATACGTAAAGCAAGAGGTTCACTGATAAATTACAGCACAGGACAAATTCTTGGACATATTTATCTCTTCTGTTAGAACATTTCCTAGATATTTAAACTCTGTAATGATTTGATTTTGACATCTCAATTCGACAAATACCTACTTGAAATAAAGCATGTCTGGTACGGAATTAATTCTTGGGTACGTTTTCATGATTGAACACTCTAGCTTGTGGGAACAGCACGCTTAAAAAAATATAAAAACTTGAATTTTAATCTCAGTGTTTGTGTGTTGGGGAAGTGTTAGGCTCGATGTTCTTCTCTAAGTGTCTTGTTCGCGTAACTATTTCCGCAGGTGCGAACAGGGTTTATAATTGAAAAAGCAATGTAAGCAAACGGGGTTGCGATCTGGGTCGGGGCAAACAGAGGAGTGCAAGCATGAGCACCTGGAAGCGGGTAAATAAATCTAGTACTCATTCTTTTCTTGTTTGCTTCTCTGAAAAGCTCACCATGAACTCTTCCGCACAACTTTCACGAGCACCCCTCTGAAAAAAGAAGAGGGTTCCCAAAATCTTTCACGTCAATCTCTCTCTCTCTTTCTCTCTCACACACACACAAAATGTATATGTATATGTACATACATAATATATATATATATATATATATATATATATATATATGGATTATATATATATATATATGGATTATATATCTATAAACACGCACACACACCACACACACACACACACACACACATATATATATATATATATATATATATATATATATATATACACTGAGTTAATCTCCCGGTCACTGACAGGTGTCAGTTTTTCTTTCTTTCTTATTTCTTTCGAAGGCGGGTAAGAAAGTATGAAAGACCTTCACACACACACACACACACACACACACACACACACACACACACACACACACACACACACACCCTAAGAAAGAGTGAGACAGAGAGAAAGAGGGAGAGAGAGATGAAATAAAAAATACAACTTCAGATCATATATTAATGTTTCAGGTTTTTCTCAATAAGCAAACGTATAAATAAATAAATAAATAAACACAAATCCCCCTTCCATTCACCGGCACAGGTTCACACAAATTAAGAGACAGGGCCAATGTCCTTACAGATGTCAAAGAGCTAACCAGGGTATATGGACCTATTAATTGTACCAACGTACAAGTCACACATGACGCTCTCCCAAATGTACCCAGTTCCATCACAGCGGTAAAGCAATGTCTATAGAATCTCAGATAATTTATAATATATATATATATATATATATATATATATATATATATATATTACGATAGCGCTGAGCCAAATAAGTAGAAGCTGATGTAGAAATCTTCTACTGAAAATAAGGGCTTGCTTATAATATCAGCATTTTACTGGTTTTATCTGATTTTACCTGGGCTTTGACATTAACAATAGCCCATCTAGAAAATATATAGAGAAATTATAAAAAAATCTGCAGCCTAAGGAGAAAGATTTATTTTTTTAACATAATCTCTTTTTTGCCGATACCGCTTTTCCATTATCCACATAGATCAAGCACCACAAAATAGGTTATAAACTTATTGATTCACCTCACTTTGTCTCTCTCTCTCTCTCTCTCTCTCTCGCTCACAAACACACACACACGGTTGCGGACACACACACATACAAACAGAGGATGAATATTTCCTTATATTACAAACATTATATTTAATGAACATATTTACTGAATGCATTTGTTTGAGTCAGTTATGTATCATTTTGTTCTGCAGTAGACTGGTTGCCAACCAAGGCTGCTGAACCCAATTTGTTCTTCTTTTATCCATATCAGTCAGTTAAGGGCCATACGTGATACATGTTTGGGCGATCATGTCTATTTCAAAACATGACAGACTAGGCAGAAATTTTTTTCCGCACTAGGTTGACATTACTTTCTGCGATTGACTGGTTGCGTACCCAATGTGTTCTGCATTCAATTCTTTTGTCCAGATCAGCCAGGTGAGTGCCATATGTGATGCATGTTTAGGCGACCATGTCTATTTCGACTCCTGATTAATTGGGCAGAAGATTTTCTCGCTGTAGTTTACAATTTCTTTAGCAGTAGATTGGTTGCCAACCAAGGCTATTGAACCCAATCTGTTCTGCTATTAAAACCATAGCTAGATTGATAAATGACGAATTCATACTTTTTCCAAGTGTAATTGTGCGTAAGTGATTGCAACGAAGTGGCAGGTACATTCCCCTATATAAACATTTATCTGGTGTTAATTCCATGTTTAAGTTTCAATATAAACCAAATTGAATTATACAATTAATAAATTAAAACATGGCATCCCAAACTTATAATTTATAAAGACCTTAAACAATGTGAGAAAAGTTAAGACAAATTTTAATATTTAATCCTCATATTAATCCTTACACACAGTAAAAAGAACCTTCAGACATTGGAGGTCATGTACATTAAATCCAAACAACCCACACTTAATAAAATCACGTTTAAATCTGGTCATAACACATTACATTGCATTTAAATATATGGTTCTGTTATCAATTCGAGCTCTCAAGTGGTGTGACGTCATAGAACTGCATTACAAATTTACCAACTGCGTTTGCTATTTTTGGTAACTCTTATTGTTGCTTAGCAAAGTTTTATGTCAACACATAATAAAATTGTCGCTGATGGTGGATGTTTTTATGTTAACGTCCTTGTAATCTCTCTGAAGATGGCTCATGTGAGCCGAAAGCTTAGAACTAACTTAATAAAGGATTATCCAAATGTTGGAGAATTTTTGTCTTTATTTTCACCTGAAATTAAAGCCAAAATACGATGTTTAGAACGGCTCATGATTAAACATAATAGACATTCATTGTCTCTTATATTTAACAGTATATGTTTATAAAATTATCTGCTGCCTCGATACACTAAATATATATATATATATATATATATATATATATATAGTTGAATATATGGATCGAAATCTGACAAGATGAATAAAATAAATAAAGAACAAGTAGGAAAAACAAGCTTCATGAGAGATTAATAAAATCGAATGATCTAAAATTCATTGGTCAGATACGTGTCACGTGTGATAAAGCAACGGATGAATATTAAATGTAGAAGATAAAACTCGTGTTTGTTTATCTGTATGTGCCAACGCGTTCTTTTTAAATAAAATGATAAAACACTTATATATATATATATATATATATATAAGCAATCAAAATCTAACCGTACTGATGAGATGTGATACGGCGAAACGGATCTGTCTGCGGATGACTATATATATGTATATGTGAAACCATGATAGTGTTGTGGGAATACTGAGAAAGATGTAAGATATTTGGGAAGGCTTGCTGTCACTCAACCCCTAGCGACAATCATTATATTGGTATGCCGGTAAAAACTAAAGTAAACGGAAACACCATCGGAAGAGAATTTGAGAGAATGAGAAAGAAAAAAGTCTTAGCAAAAAACAAAAGACGGCAGCAAAAGGTGTCAAGTAACAAGTCATTTGTCCCGATGACATTTAGCCAGTCTCAGTAATGTCACTTGACTGTGACAGGGACAAATACTGATTATCACAACTTGAAGAAAGGATATACATTCAAGCAGGCAAACAAAAAAATATCCTGTTGAAATGCACCCGTATGCTTATATCTAGGAAGTGAGAGAGAGAGAAAGAGAGAGAGTGAGAGAGGAGGGGAGAGAGAGAGAGGAGGGGAGAGAGAGAGAGGAGGGGAGAGAGAGAGAGGAGGGGAGAGAGAGAGAGGGCGATGGGAAAGATAGGCGAAGAAAGAGAAAGTAGATGAAATGGCGGGAGGAAGAAAAGAAAGCGAAAAGATGACAGTGAAGGCTACAGAAATAAAGCACGTAAAAAAGATAGGGAAGAAAAAGAAGAGAATAAAAATTGATTTTTTGTTATTCTTTTTTATGGTTTATCAACCTCTTTCAGGTTTACACCATTTAAATTGTTTGAACTCATCTTTATTGTCATATTCACGACATTTCGGCCTTTTTACGCTCCGGCCTTTTTACGCTCCGGCCTTTTTCAGATGATATATTTTGGAATTTTAAATCGAAATCCTCATTTCATCCACCAGTGCCAAAGACAAGCTAAAAAGTAACCTCTGTTAATGTGCCTCATACTAACTTTGAGCGAGTTGCTCTGGATAGTAATAACAAGAGATATTTTTTTATAATCATATCACCCCAAGCAGGGCATTTTAATGCCACTGTTTTGCAGGGGCTTACATAGGAAAAAAGTTATGAGAAAGAGTGACAAGTTATAGAGGGGTGTCAGGAAGTGGGTAAGAGAAGGATCAGAATACTGATGAAAGTGGAGTGGACAGAGAAAGAAGCATGAGAAAGAGGATGCAGGTTAGTGAGATAGAAGATGACTATTGACATTACATTTAAATTCTTGGATGTTGTAGCTGTCGGGGAAGCAAGGAAATAGAAGGGAATTCCACAGGCGGGAAATGCGAGAAAAGAAGCTGATGGAGTATAATTTGCATTTACATTTTATTGGTTTCACAGTAAAAGGGTGGGATCGAGTTGCTAATCTTGTGGCTCGAGTAAATTCATATATAGGGGTACCAGTGAGCTAAGTTCATCAAGCAGAAGCCGTGAAAATATTTGTAGAAGAGACACAAAGAAGCCACATTGTGCCGGTGAGTAAGTGACTGTATCTGTGCTGCCAAGTCGGGATCGATCACATTACAGATTCTCCATTGGATTTTGTCAAGGACACCTAGGATAGCAGGATCACCCGACCAGATATGGCAGCAGTATTTCAATATTTGTGAAATAGTTGTATCTGAAACTTAGAAATGTGTCGTATTAATAGAAAGACAATGGCGAAATGAGTAAGTAAATATTTCTGCTACTATGCTCCGATTGTTCGCTATTGCACAATATGTGGATTTGTATGCAGATCACTAGCTGGTATGAAGTTTCACATACGACACAAAGTTAAAGTGAATGAGGTTGTCAGGCTCATTATCAACAAATATTTGATAAAATAAGTTTTTAAGGTATTCTATATTTATTGGTTAAAATATTCAATATCGGAGATGGAGCATATGTAAGTATGAAAGCGGACACTGAGGTCAACACCATGCGACGACCGTCAGTTTCATGCTTATACGCAATCGTCAGGCTATATATATATGACTATATAAATAGTCATCCGCAGGCAGATTTGTTTCGCTGTATCACAGCTCATCAGTACGTTTAGACTCCGATTGCTTTTTAACCCAGGATTGAAACCTGACCGAATTCGCGTCAGTCGGCTATTCTACCTCTAAGCTATGGGCACTCGGTAAAAGGAGTCAGACTTTTTAGCGTGTATATTATCATTATACACGCACAATAGCTGAGTGTGTTCTAATTCATTGCTGAATGAACGATACATAGATGCTAGAGTAGCCACTGTTTTTTAAAGTCTAATATATATATATATATATATATATATATATATATACATATATATATACTACCGACCATAAGTTTGGGACCACCCAAATTTTTAGCGGATTCAAATTCGCCGAGTTTGTATTTTTTATTATTCTTATGCAGATGTCAAGTAAAAAAAGTATTCTTTTCAACTTTAAACATTTACTCAGTTTGCTACTTGACTCCCTTTATTGTGATTAAGTTTTTGCCGAAAATTCAGATTTATTCAGATATTATAATTACGGTATAATTTATTTTTTGTAAGCCATATTACTACGGTAAAAATGGCAAGGAGGAAACAGATTAGCATTGAAAAAAGAATTTTGGTTGAAATTCTTTCGAAAGAAGGATATTCAGAACGTGTTATCGCTAAAAAACGAAGCCTATCAAAAAATGGCGTGCATTATTGCCTTCGACGACTTTGTGAAACTGAGTTAAATATTGACAGAAAAAGATCTGGTAGGCCCAGATTAACATCTATTTTAGAGGATAGACACTTGATCATATCTAGCAAGAGGAACAGAAGAGAAATCGCCCCGGAATTAACAATTGAAATGAATTCTACTCGGCATCATCCAGTATCTGTTACTACTGTTAAGAGACGACTTCATTCTGCTGGGCTTAAAGGCTGTGTAGCAGTTAAGAAACCACTGTTAAAGAAGGAGAATAAGGGATGAAATTGATCTTGCAGTTCGAAATTAACTTTCTAAAAATGAACAAATGTTGTTTAAATGCTTGCAGAATGTTTGGAAACCACTTTCATGAACTTATTTTTATAAGTTATTAGAAAGAATGCCAAGGATTTGCTAAAGGCTCGTGGTGGTTTCTTTTATGAAAAGAAAATATGAATTAACTTTAGTTAAATTTGAAATTACTCTATGTTAATTTTAATTTTAATTATTGTACAATTGTGAGAAACAATGAAATATATCTATATTTCTTCTTTTAAGACAAAAAATTTGTTATTTCTTTCTCTGACAGAATAAATCTCAGTGGTCCAAAAATTATTGTCGGTAGTATATATATATATATATATATATATATATATATATATATATATTTGTTTTTATTTAAAATGAATTTAATTCACATTGCGACACGGAAATTTCTGTTTCGAGATTTTACCTCGTCATCAGGAAATGTTGAACAATTGTAGCAAAAATAATTTACATTTAAATGTATAAAACAATACGCTTGTAATTTAAAGAGTTTATATAGATGGGGAAAGAGAATGTGTGTGTTTAATTTAACTAATCAGAATAAAGTTCAACTTTTAAATTTGAAAATAAAGGTTATATGTTTGGGGGATACAGGTTTTCGTATTTCAATCTTAACGGGAGAGTGTCAGTCTGTTGATCCACCGTCTACACTGATCTTTCCCGGTGTGATATATTCATTTTTTTCTTGGAGAATGAAGATAGAGATTGTTTGGTATACGCCCACTTTCGGTCAAATGGTTGGTGGTAAATTAGGCAAAAAAATTCCTCTCTTTGATTGAGAAACATTTTCCGAATAATACTCCACTAACCAAGATTTTCAGTAGAAATACTCTGAAGTAAGGTTATGGTTGTACGGTCAGTCTTGAGGGAATTGTAGAAAATCATGATGGCAAAATGAAAATTTAAAGCTAATTGAAAATAAGACTCATCCAAAAACTGAAATCTCTAATTTAGACAATAATAAATGCAATTGTGGAGAGCCTGATACTTCCATCAA